>JBAJFG010000103.1:0-161589 GCA_037903475.1 Ancylostoma caninum | reverse complement strand
TCAATACGGATCGATAACGGATCAAACGCACGGGGCGAGCGACGGTGCGCAAAACAAGAGAAGGCGGACGATAATCGCGCGGTGATAGTTGGAAGTGGCAGCGGAAGGGGCTCTGGTCCTTCCCCGTCCGCACGCTCTTTCCCCACCAGCCTGCACTTGATTTGGCAGCGAGAGATAGCGCACGCCGGCCACAATTCCCGTCAAGAACGGCGAAGGTGAGAGGAGAACAACGTGCTCGCAAACCGCAGGAGGCACAGAAAACGGACGCCGCGAGGACCCGAGAGAAACTGAGAGAACGAAGGGCAGAGGGGAATGGAATCGCAGGCGTGGAACCGGAATTTGGTTTGAATCGAGCTGAAATATGGTTGGAGTATAAAAGATGAGCAGAATGAGATAGTATGGTCCATTTCCCCAGGGAAGATAAGTGAAGAGACTTCAGAAAAAAAAGAATGCCGGAAAGCGTGCGGCATTTGGTGGCGGGCGAAAAAAGGGAGATTATAGGCACAAATACTCAGTTATCGTCACTTCTCAAGAATATTATGAGACAGTCAACCAGGATCACGCGTAATGGTAGTAAAAAGCCGACCTCCACACGACCCTCCTACCTCTCAGCTAGCCAAATCCGACCCCTGCCCTCCTACAACCCGTTTCTTGCCCACGAACAACAGCAAAAAAGCGACTCCCATTGCAAAACCCGCAGCCGAACGCGATCCTCCCTCTCCCACTCAGACGGTCAAAATATGACCCCTTTAATAATTTGTTTTCATACACGTGACCCTGCAAAGTATCAGATCAAAAGATAGGGTTCATGAACGTTTCCGAGAATATTTCAAGCTACCCTCTCTCCTAATGTGGACGATTTCTGCATCCAAAAATAACCATCCTTTGTCTGAGAGATCGTCCTAGTTAGCGATGACAAGTAGTGAGAGAGCTAGCAAAATATATCATATTTCGCTAAAAAAAACAACCATTTTGGAGATCGAGAAGCTGCGAACCTTTTGGGAATTTTTATAGGGCTCAAAAAATCTGTAGCGCTTTCTTCTCTCCAAAAAAATCAACCAATTATATGTACAAGTTCTTCTACTTCGAATTGTTTACAATTTCAAGCAATTGGTAGAAGTAGGAACGTTATGAGAAGTGGGACTATTGTCTAGATTCTTTTCCACTATGGCTATGCTACAAGAATATTGCTTGCCCACCAGAATTCCCCGCAGGCAAGCCTTATTTTCGAGTGTTTCCGAGTCCCAAAAAGGCAAAGAGCAACAAATTACACCATCTTTTTTTTCATAGCACCGTAAATGGATCCCCTTTTGACAGTTATACTGCTGCTGCGGACACACGTCACCTCTCATCACCCTTTCATGTCTAATGGCAGCTTCTTTCAGATCTCATTGAGGCGAATAATCACTAGAGAGAAAACAGAGCATTGTGCAAATTCGTGTAATTAAGTGCTCGGAGCCCTAACGGTTAAGAAAACCAAGTGCATGCAAGCAAAAAACACCACTCATAATTATTCCGAAAAAAAACTCGGCGGAGACGAGGAAGAGGGAGAGGGATTTTAGTGAGGAGTTGAGAAATGAGCAGCAGCAAAATCCAGATTTTCCATGGCTGTAATCGAGAAGAGAGAAGTTCAACAACAGTACAGAGTCACCATAGCTATAAGAAAACAGTGCATTAAATGTATTTGAATTCGAATATTCGATTTCGAATGATTTGAAGGCATGAATGTTGAACAAGAGAGAAAAACAGCACTTAGGGAAAAGTTGGAAGGTGTGTGGGTCAGGGAAAAGTTGGAAGGTGTGTGGGTCTCTCCTCCCCAAAAATCCGGGATGGTTTTAAATAATTAAATGAATTATCCGAACCAATCGGTTCTAAGTATAATAGTCATGATTTATAGTTTTTTTTTCGACGCACTCGGAACAGTGGAACTGGTAAGTACTGCAGCATTTTTAAGTATTACCATTTTTTCGTCTTTAGCATGATTATATAGGAGGATCCTTATTCAAGAAACTCGTCCACCCTGGAAAGGAAAGCTAAGACAAGGAAGGCTAAGATGATGACTTCCGTCATAGGTCACTGGAACAATTTGAGACTGAATTGACAACGCAACGACGTTTCAAGGCAGCGAATTGATCCTAGAAATGTAAAAACGCTTGAAAGAATGTCTCAGATTTCATACAGTAACACCTGATGCAAAACGCTGGTGATTCGCAATTTGCCACATCGGTCGTAGTGCGTATGGAAAAACACCGTTTATGCTAGTGAGTCAGCGTAGGGCCAGCAGCGGGGGGTGACGCAGCCCGCTTCCGCTTTTCGACCTGGGGAAAAAGCACCTCCTGGAGTGATAAGCGGGTTGCGGAGCGATGCGCATAGTTTCGAACAACACGAAGGGAACAACAACGATCGATTAAGAGACACACAACCGCTGTAAAGAAGAATAACAATACAGAGAGCGGTCTAAGTGGAGCCGAGTGCCGTCGCTGGAACCGCCCTTCCTGATGGAATTGGGTGGTGGAAACAAATGTCAGGCGCAGAGCGAAGTTTTACTCAGCGGCGGGGCACTGCCAGAGCTACTATTCGCACCAAATTTGGCATGTGAGGAAATATATGCTCATTTGTGGATCCGACTTGTGAGTGAGATGGAGAATGCAGGCCAAGCCGGGGCTGTCATCTTTCGCATCTCTAAACCCACTTCTCGAAGATGCTGGAGAACTTATCGATCTCGAACTTCGAGGGAAGCGAGAGCAGTGTGTAAAGGACGAGTACTCCAGCATTGATCAGGACGGCGTTTATGGCTGGATGTTAAGGATCATCAGCACGACTGCTGAGAAATTTTTCTCTGTTCATCAGTTTCACAGCTGTTTACAAAACAATCACACTGCGAGACAAGTGAGAGAACAACTGGAGTAGAGAAAAAGCACCAACTCGAGTAATGCGCGACATCTAGGAAGAGCAACACAGCGACCTCTGACGATTTGCTCAGCAAAAACATCCCCACAATCAATACAGTGAAGAAAACATGCCGAATACGAACACTCAGCGGGAAACTGATTGAATTCCTTCCGAACACGCGGCACGAGTGGCGAAGATGTTCGTGGTGAGGGGTAACTTCGTAAGCACGTTCGGGAACGGGGAGGAAAAGCAAGTTCAGCTCTAGGAATGGGATTCATGGAAGGTTAACCACGCAAGCCAACGATGGTAGCGTGATTGGTCATTCTATAGACTGTGTAATGTTAAGAGATGCTAGATGTGAGGGTTGGTTGGCTGACCTGGCTGTGGCTGGCTATGCGTTCATGAGACATCTAGCCCAGAATGCAGCGGAGTGTATGCCTTGCCCTCACTTTTCCCTCCCATTTACTGCCTGTTTTAGAAATGACGAGGGTTGGCTAAGCCTTTAACGAATTTTCTCGAAAAGAAATTCCACCCGATGGACTTCGCATAGTGTAAGTTCTTTGTCAACGGCGCTAACTTTTCGGAATTTTTGTTTCTGAAAATGAAACGAGGCCAAGCCATCATGACTGTGCCTGAACACATTAGAACGGAATGTTTTTGACTCTTGTGCTCAGGCCCGAAGAGTTGACAAGATCTAGAAGGAGTAACTGGCTGAAGCTCTTAAATTATACTAGCAATACTTTTATCTAAAACTTGAGCTCGACTGAAAAACGCGACGAAATCACAAAAAAGTGAGGAGTGAAATGACAACAATGACTACAATCAAGTAAGTGAATCTGAGGAGTGGCGAAAATTGGGAAACTAAATCCGGGGAAAGGGCACCAAACTGCGTAGAAAGGGCACAAAACTGCGTCGAGATGCCTTACGGGAAGCGCGTGACGTCACTTGGCTAAGTATTAGGTTGTTGCGAAATTAATTGCCGAAATGGACACACTAGTTCAAAATGTTGTAACTCGACATAAACACAGCTTTTTTCATCGCTTTAGAAACCGTTCCATTCAGTGGATACTCCCCGACAATTCTACGAGGATTCCATGCCTCCAGAACTAAAACCGAGATCACAAGGATCCGCAAACTTTTGGAAGGCGATTTCAACATGCTCCAGATCAGCAATCTGCTGCTGTCGCAGGATTGTATCTGGAGCTTGGAAAAAACAGATACATTAGGGTATTGGTCTGAGGAATAAGGTCAATGAGTGAGAGCCTTGATGCCTTACCGTATCAGTTTTGCCGTGTGAATTTCGGAGAGTGAGGCTTAACGTTACTTTGGAAAAGGGGGAAATCAGTTTTTGTTCGCCACTACCGACCACATTTATAGCAGATTTGCTGACATTAACTCGAAATTACAATACCAGGACTCTGATGTTACTGCTTGACTAGGTTGTTGAAGAAGGCTGCAGTGGATCACACTCTCACAGCACCACTACATTCCTGACACAACCTCCGTAGTGCGAAGACTTGATTTAGGAAAATTTAAAGATGGGAGGACGTGTCTACCGAAACGAATTCACGTCTCCTTCTATCGTACAGGGACCTAGCCCCATTTGTAGCTATTATTCGGACTAGAAGTGGGTAGTTTTTGGGGCAAAAAATTAAGTTTGAGAAGATGTCACGGCGGGTGAGATGCTGGTCATCTGCCAGATCGTGGGGTGTTCACTACCGCAGCTTTCTTGCAATGTTGATTAAAGCCAAATGTTTGCAAATTGAAGCATAGTGAGCCCCCCTCCCTGCCCTCAACGCCAAAATGATTGGACCCGAATTAGGTTCCATGACTGTTCTCAACGCTTGATCGCCAGGGAACAATCTGTGGTAACTGGTTGCTTTGCGGATCAAAATCGACGGAAGAAAAATTTACGATCGAATAGCTCATTGCCCATTTGGAAGGCGATACGAAGCCAAAACAAAAGCAAGAATAGCGCATACCTCCGACGAAGAGTGATCGAGTTTGAAGTTATTAACCATAATCACCCGAAAATCATGTCGCCTTATGACTTGTTCGCGACTTCATAAAAACCCGCAGGGAAGAGCTAGTCAGAATATTCAAGCAGCATTCGAAAGAGGAGGAAAAGCCTTACCAGGAGGTCACATAAGTTCGGCTCAAATTGCCCAAATTGGGCAGAAGAGAAAAGTTCAATTGAGCATACCCCAAAACGACAATTAATTTTGCAACAACCTGATATGAATGGCCAAACACATCAGCAATCACTGATGACATGGTGGTTGTGACGTCTGGGGAATACCTTGGTAACAGTCTGTTATTTTGATTGGTAGGGTGAACTTAGGTAAGTTTTGGCATGGTTTTCATCCTATTCGATGTAGAACGATGAGAAGAAATTTTGATTCCAGCTACTGATTTTCTAAAAATGTTTCGAACTCAGTGACTTTCATGAGCTTTTTTTTAGTAGTAATGAATTTCTCTATCATTAGACGGCTAATATTCAGTTAGTATAATAAAAAATAGTATAATAAAAAAACCTTGGGCTATGAAGAAAAAGATCTTTTGCCAATTTTTCTTTAGAAGATGAAATTTTTCCTGTTGTTGTATTGTTCGCTATTTATGCGGTTGGCTCTCCACCCAGATGTACTAATCACATTTGGCTGATTAACGGTAGAAATGAGTGCAAATTCATCTTCTTTGACGGCAATAACATTACTTGAGCAGGAAAAAAAAGGATGCATAAAGCAAGGTATTTGAAGCCTCAGATCCCGACTATGGAGTAATCAAGCCTTCGGCGCGGGTTTGCTTTAGTCCACCTGTACCGAGATTCATGAATATTCCCGAGAAAATTGCTACCTATCTACTTTTCAAAAGTGGATGAGTCCTCAGCGCGAAAACAAGTATAATTTGACTGAGGAACACTTATTAAGCAGCGTTGACAATTGAGTTTGTATGTGAGGGGGGAGGGGTACTAAAATGTATATGTTAGCCGGGAAAATTCGTCCACGCTGCATTAGTGAAAGCACACTTCTCGAAAACGTTCATGCAACTCATCATCATTGTCTGCTCACCCTCAAGAGTTCAAGGATAGTGGGTGTACTCCCTACAACGATTTCTTGAGCAGCCAGGATTTTCCTGGTCTCGCAGGATGACCACTCACTGCAAGACTCACTGGAACGTGTACACCCGTGCAGGAATTCACGGAAACTCACTACCTCCGCTTCCGTGACGAATGAGTTAACCAGACGAAAACGGGTACACCTTACCCGAGTGAATCGTTAACACTCAATAACCAATGATTATAAGGAAGATCTGTCATAGCCTGTTTGAGAAGTTCGTCCACTCTGGATAGACGGCTAGCATAGTCAGGAAACCCAGAAACCGTGTTTTGCATCGGTATGCATATATTCTCAATGGAGTGAATTTTTCCAGGTTTTCGCACCTAATTTGCATCAGATTCGGAGATGCGTGGGTTCTGCCTGGATATGCATGGCTTTTGCATGGATTTGACCATTCTCAGGAAACTTAAAAACCGTGTTTTGCATCTTTCAATCTAACAGTTCTACACCAGCAATGGTCAAATCCATGCAAAACCCATGCATACCCACGCAGAACTCATGCAAAACCTATGGATATCCATAGGTGTACATGGATTTTGCATGGATTGACTATTGCTAGTATAGAACTATTGATTAAAAAAAACCGTGTTTTGTATGAGCACGCATGCCTTAATCGTGAGATTTGCATCTTCCAAGCTCATACAATATAAGGTTCCTATATTTCCTGAGCAGAACCTCCCTACTAACATTCACGAATCCCGTCACTGATGTCATCAGCATCACATGCTGCCGCTGAAGTGCCCAGATAATTGCGGACCTCAACCTGGTCAAACAGCTCTGGAATGCAATGACGCGTCGCCTGAATCAACGCAGTCTCGAACAAAGACGAAAATTGCTAGATGCACATGAGGTCTGGGAAAAATCACGCTTACGGTGAGCGACGTCGTCATCCTGGTCTCAAGTATAGGTTGTCGCTATAATTCACGAAGAGTATACCACCCTACGTCTGCGTCGCTCGAGCAACAACAATTAGGATACGTATTGATTATGGGGGGATCGTGCAGCAGCACTGACAGCAGAACTCCATCCAGAAATCAACAGGTATCAAGGTCGATGTCGATGACCAAGGGTGCTGTACTACTCCACAAGGACTATAGTGGTAGATAATGACAATCACTGATCAATGTAGGAAGGGGCGAAGAAAAGCCCTAGGGTAGAAAAGCCCTGCTGAACTCTACTCAGAATTTCTCCCGTAATTCGCTATGCATCTGAGTGGGAGCATTAATCATTCAGTCATGACCATTTTTAACTGGGAAAAGTGCTTTAAAGATATGGAGGACTCCTGTAGTCCAGAGCCGCACGCAGCGCAACAACAAAATATCGATCGAGAACGAGAATGATGAAACTAATGAAATGCGCGGATGCGCAGACAATCAGACTTTTAAGACGCAGGTGTAGGTGATTGAGCGCTGAGTGCGTCCCAGGACCCATTAAAAAAATTTTCGCCTGATTTCTTATACGGACCAAGAAAGTATATGAGAAATGGGATTAGGTTACACGACTTAACAGCCTTTCTGACTTTCACTGCAGAGATGGCGACGTCATGGCATCAAAATCGGGTTAACGGTAAAAGTTGTTGCCCGGCGACAAAATATGCCCACTACCTCTTCTCGCCGAGGCGACGTCGTTGGCCTATGCTTAACGATGAACGATTGTTGCGGGCAAGCGCCAAAAAGGCCTTTTAGTTGGGGTGAATAGAAGAAAATCCAGGAATGACCTAAAATGCAGCTGCCATCCTAGAGTCTCATCTCATTTTCATGTTTGTGTTTTTACCTGAAATTGGGGACAAACACAATTTTTAGGGCCCCGAGCAACTTTGCGGCCCCTACGAGCAACTGAACCGATGCTGCGTGCCTTGGATCACGCTGCAGATTCAGTTAAGAGGAAAGAATAGGAGTGTTGGATAGCAATACAGGCAATCATGCTCTCCACACCTGCTCACCAGAAAACCCTCGAATAATAGGGTTATCGTGGTTTTTATGACACTTAGATCATTGTCAATAGTAAAACTATTAATGGGATGTGACTCCAAATTGTAAACTGGCGAGTTGTCGTTAGCATTGGAACGGGTGCACCAGTCGATAGTTTCCCATGGAAGCAAGTTTTTGAGGGTTGCCTATTGCTCGGCTACCTTCAATGCGGCATTTAGTCGTTCTCGACCCCATGGTACAGCTGGGCACAGATCATCCCAGCCGTTTTTCGTCTGCAAGCGGTCTGCGCCAAGATCATTAGTTAAACATCAGGTTCCGTGATGTTCCGAGAAAGGCGACAATATCCGTTTTGGACTGCGATGTGATGGATGGCTTTACATCGAGGAATACACAAAAAAAGATGCGGAAGGGGGATCCCGAGGCATGACATGCCCAACAAGTGGATTGTCAGTCACCGGCAAAAAGATTTCAGATAGTGCCGGAGGGAACGGTGCCGGCGGGAAGGCGGCGCATAGCCGGCAGCAACCGAATCGAGCGCGTACTCTTTTTGTCCAACTGGAAACGTCAGCAACAGAAGCATACTCCAGAGCCTTTCGTGAGAAATCAAGTGCAATTTAATCAAGGAAATGGAACTGTGCGCTCAGTGAATGGGATTTCAGTGGAAGCTCTGCCCATTGCCCATGCACTTCACGGGCTAACAAGAACTCAGAGCGCGCCCATAATTCCAAATAGAATTCCCTACAGTTGCAGTTCCATCACTTCTATTTGTTCGAGATAACAAGTGCATCCCAGCAGAGCGCGGAAACCTCCTAGCCGAGCTCTGACATCCTGCGCTCCTTCCTCAAGGAGCACAAAGTGCACTAAAGCTGTACAAAGGAACACTGTAGCTTACTGTGAAAGACTTTGCGGCTATGAATCACAAGCAATCCGAGAAAGAACAAAAGCAGGAAAAACCGTTCTATTGTGACTCATAAGCCATAAGGAGAAGGAAATGAAATGGCGGATGTCGTCTGGATTGTAGGGACCGTCACTAGAAACGTTCTGAAAGTCATGGGACTCCGCAATGAAATCTGCAAATGTTTGCGTCAACAAGCACAATAAAAGACGGGTCCAGTTGAAGAAAAACGTCTGATTGGCTGTGGACAACTTTAGCTACACCAAAATATACTAAAAAGTGACGAGATATTTGAGTGACGCATGACAGGTCCCACCTGTTCATGCACCTTGCGTCATGTCAGAAGTGACATGCTTCTTTATTCATTCACTTATTAATTAAGCGCATGAGTGCTCATCATATTCAGAACAAAAACAGAAAATATCGGTGAAAAAAAAAAAGGATTAGAGAGATAGATGCATGAACATAAGAGTGAAAGAGAAGGAGAGAAAGAGGAATACATCCTTGGAGGAGAGAAAAGAAGGGTTCTATAGGTGTCTCTCCCATGAAAATTCGAACCTTCAAATAAGCCTCGTCAATTTGATTAGTCAGAGTACTCAGTTTCTATTCGGTCCTAGGCATGCAGCTTTCTCGGCACTAGCACTTCGGTACTGGAGCACTAGGGTATTTGTTTACTACCCTGCGCTTTTTCTGTCTGAGTAGCTGAGTAGTGCACCACGCAATAGTGTCCTCTTACTTTCGTCGTAATTTGTCAAATGACTCGTGTTGTTCTCAGAAATAGATTCACTCATTACACTTTTTGAGGAGATGAGATACATATCTGCTTAATTCTCTGAATATACTAGTCCTGAAAAAAGTAGAGTTTTCTCTATTTCCAAGCTAGTGCTTCGTAGGTCCTTTTTTGGAAGAAGTCTCCTGTGGCCTAATACAAATCAACAACACGACATGAATGATGTTTGGGTCCCTTTCACAACTCTTATCAAAAAGGGACCCCCCCCCCCTCCGTTCTCAAATATTCCCCACCACCCAAATTGTAACCCATAACACCTCCTCAATACCGCCACCCATTACAAATCCACTTTTATACCACGGTTAAAAATTAGCTCTCACAACAATGAAAATATAAAATTCAAGATCGGCGCGCTGAGTATCAACAGTGATTGTGCCAAGTGGCCCCCATTTCTGGAACATTATGGGCTCATTTTTTTTATATCGCAAGTGATATATCTGCAAATTTAGTAGTGTGCTTATTATCTTTTGAACACAGAGGTGACCAGGATCTCTAGGAAATCGAGAACCAAACAATTACTAAATATCGCATAAGAACTACAACATAGCGGGATAGCTCCGTCTGATACAAGGCATCCAAAAAATTCCACAAATTTCTCTCATAAACTCTCTTCTTGACAGTGCTTTCTTTCCCGAAATAGACGTGGACAATGAAAAATGCAGCAGTTAGCCTTCGGAGAGAAGTAGCCATGAATTAAGCCACTGCATTTTGATAATGGTACTTTGCAATGCGTCTTTATCCAAGCTCCTTAAAAAAGCTTGGAGCAGAAATGAAAAAGATCAGGATTCTGATAAGATTTTCATGGGACAGTTGTGAAATAGTTGTGGAAAAGATCGATTGAGGAGAATTCTGTTGAAACATTCAAAATATCCAGGAACTATGCAAGCTGGTGAAATGAGAAGGATACCCCGCATCCCGCTGAGCAGTAGTGGGGATACACGGATGAGGCTTTCCAAGAAGGTTCAAATGTTCTCGTACATCTAAATGAACGAGTTTCTCAAGCAAAATAGGATTGACCTCATTAACTTTCTCTAGTAACTGTGCCGTAAAAACGCAGACCAAACGGCGTAATGGTTCGGTTAGAAACCCTAGCAGCAACGGTTGCCAGTCGCTGCCATCCTTCCCTCGATTGCTGCTCAATCTGTCGGCCCTTTAGCAGCAATTGCTGAGGGACGGCAGCAATCAAGGTGAGAATTGCAGCAACTGGCAACCGTTGCTGCTAGGCTTTCTAACCGAACCATTGCGCCGTTCGGGCTGCGTTCGTGCTGCACAGTTATCAGAGTTACCATCTGAGTGAGACAAATAGCCTAGACAAAGGAAATCCACTTTTACTTGAAGAACTCGTCCACGTTGGAGGGGTGGGTAGGTTAGAAAATCCATGACAATGTCGAGGATCGATTTAGGAGTTCACTAAACAGAAAGGTAGGAAACGTTCGTGCTGTTTTCATAAATGTCATTTCTATGCGCAAACATAGTTCAGTGAGAAGAAAATTGTGAGATAGTGAGCATGGAAGAATTTACAAAATATGTACGTAGTTCAATACGGCACTAAGTTGTAAGGCAAAAAATGCATACTAAAAAAACTGATAATGGATTTGAGGAGTCGGTCAAGAACTCTTGGATCGCAATCAAGGAAGTACACAGAAGCAACAAGGGCTAAAATAAGAACTGCGAATAAATCCAGATTTGGACAAGGCTGCATGGATTTAGAGAGGGAAGGGGTGGGTGGGACGTGCGTTTCGAGGCAATGCAGCAATTTGGTATGGAAGAGACTGCTAAAAATAAGTCACGCAATGCTCCAAATTTAGCATCCTTCCAGAGGATTTCCATGCATTTGAGATACTCATGAAATTGTCTTGGGAGGAAAGTTTACCATGGAGACAATCGATTTTGCAATAATTTAGGGAAACAGATGCCCTCGCATCGTTTAGATGACAGGTTCGCTTCAAAATGGTTGAATAGGCACTTGATTCGGTCAAAAATGTAGGAGACAATAACACACTGAAACATATAGTTTCTAGAAATTCCTAGAGTTCCACATAATCAAAATTGTTAAAAAACCACGAATTCTTCCTTCTTTTTCTTGTTAATAGCGCTGTCTTCACCAAACGTAATTTTCTCAAAGTAAGCAGTAATTTTTTTCCTGTCAACGTGAAAACTCCACTTATGAAAGGAGCCTAGCCCTCCCCCCCCCCACCTCTAAAAAAGATCGGACACAGCCCCACCTCCCTCGATGAGGATTTTTCAGCATTTCTCTCTAAATTTTACGTTGTACATATGTTGAACATCATAATCTAATCGTGCCATTGTCGCAGTGGTAGCTTCTACTGAGATTGAATCAGACGTGTTCAATAACACATTAATTGTGCATCTAATCTGGAGAGTATAACGCTATTGAAAGCGGCCAAAATAGCAAAAAACGGCTTCAAACGGAGAAGGGCGAATGTTTGCACTGTGCTCAGCTCGTGCAGAAGGCAAAGGCAACAAATGGGGATAGAAAAAAATCCTATAGCTGTGGAGATTGTGGAGATAATTCCATGAGGGCACAAGTTTATACATATGGCCTCAATGTCAGCGCATCCCGTTCATTCCTGGGGAATGCCCGTGGAAGCAGCTTGGAAAGGCCACTAACAGGGAATCGGCTACGAATGGTTAAGATCCACAAACTCATCTGACTGAAACTTCCAAAAAAAAAGAAATTTGAGAGAATTGGAGACAAGGAGGACTTGGAAAAGAGCTCAGAGCAGTCTAGTGGTTTTATTTTTTTTACTTCTTTTTTTAAAATGACAGACCACAGCAAAAACCAAAGTGTGAACACAACAGGGAAAAAACAATTGAAGTCCACCATAAATAACATTTGTAGAAGAACGGATACAATTTAAGAAAATCCAGGAACGACAAACTAATAAGCTGCTTCTTTACGGAACTTGTTCGCAAGCTTTTGTACTGGGTTAAGGAACATGGTAGGATACATTCCTTGGGAAGTTCCAGAAAAACAGACTCTCCCCTATGTGTGAAGAAGGACGACCGTATTTGTGCAATGCGCAAGGGTGAACGCGACGGAATGAGGGTGATGGCAGCCAGGGAACAATGTTGGTAATGACTCATGCCTAAGGAGCATCCCGAAAACTGGTGGTGCCATCCCGGAGTAACAGGAAATGCATTCGACGACGACGATCGATAGGGCGACTAGCACAACTCGCGACCTCAGATCCAGGCGAGCGGCCTGGCCCGACGGCTCGCCCGGCCGTGCCGTCGAGAGGCGAGAAAATAGGTTTTCGGAGCCGCGTCTTGCTTATCGAATTTCGCTTTATTTTCCAAAGGGCTACCGCAGCGCGGACAACGTCGCAAGTGATAACTTGCCAGTCAGCGTTCGCGGTCTACAGCTGCGCCTGTCATGCAAATGACACGCTGGGGACCCGGCAGATCAGATGAGATAGTTCAGGCATTGTTTGTTATTGCAAAAACAGCTGTGGTGACCAGATTGATCAGCATGTCTGCTGGTGTTGCCAGGGAAAATTGAGAAGAAAGATGCTGGATAGATGGATAGGAGGAGGTAGGATAAGATAGGCGAAGACGCCGAAACCACAGCTAATGAAGTGAATTTCATAACAACCTCGTGTGTCGCTTATAAAATTACATATTAGAATTCTGAATGGAAATAGAGAGAAAGTGAGGGACAGAAAGGAGGTTCAAGAGTTAAAAATTGGAGGATCTCGCTTCTGCCATGGCTGCTCGCCTGGGAATGAACGTGCAACGCACCCGGCTCTGTTTATGTTTGCAGTAGCCATCTCTCAACAGGCATGGCCGAGAGACAAACGCAAATATTATACCTTTTATTTATTTATTCATTCATTCATTTAACCACTTCGCGCCATCAAGCTTCGAAGCCTATAAAGTAACCAGTCTGGCCGTCCGGCTCACGCCGGACTTCCAGACTTTTCCTAATGCTCGCTTCGCTCGCATGGCTTCATCCCTTCTTCATTCAAATAAAGTCACAGCTATTCCACATTTTTGCTATAATGTGTCCCACACCCTTTCCATTGCTTTTTCTCATGTAAAAATGCACTTATCAAAGAGGATTAACCTTCTCGAAGCAATTTTATCATTTGCTCAACTGAAACAGCTTTTTGTAACCATACATAACCGGTTCAACCTGGATTGACCGCAGAAAATGGTCTATCATTCTTTATTTGTTATAATTGGTCAAGTGATAAGAGTCAGTTAGAACATATAAAAGTGGAGGTGCGGTGTTTTCATAAACAAATAAGAAGAAAAGAACGCGGGGGAGGACGTAAGGAGGAAGGATTCACACGGACTGCATACTAATACGTGCAGTGGTCTGACATCTAGTTTTTTTTTACGATTGATGTTAGACGCCATCGAATCGATTTAACAAATATGGACCCAACTCATGACATTTCCCTGAGTAGTGGACACCGGCGCACCCCTCCTGCATCGGTAGCTATATTTTCAGGCGCTCCTCCACTTTTGAGCGCCGGCGTACCCTTATCACAGCAGCGGACCCGTCTCCCCCCACTTTGGGCGCGGGTGCACCCTTATCAAAGCAGTGGACCCGTCTCCCCCCACTTTGGGCGCCGACGCACCCTTATCACAGCCGTGGACCCGTCTCCCCCCATTTTGGGCGCCGGTGCACCCTTATCACAGACCACTTTGGGCGCCGACACACCCTTATCACAGCAGTGGACCCGTCTCCCCCACTTTGGGCGCCGGCGCACCCTTATCACAGCCGTGGACCCGTCTCCCCCCACTTTGGGCGCCGGCGCACCCTTATCACAGCAGTGGACCCGTCTCCCACCACTTTGGGCGCCGGCGCACCCTTATCACAGCAGTGGACCCGTCTCACCCCACTTTGGGCGCCGGCGCACCCTTCATGTAACGGTGGAGCGGTCGGCATCACTCTAAGCCACGCCCTCGAATTTCGTTCTACACGCACACACACACGTGACACACAAAGTAAGCCCGTTATTATAAGTCATGATATAACAACTCAAACGTCAGAAATTTCAGCACAACAAAACAAATAAAATTTTTTCACTTGGTTGATATCATGAAAACATAGGTCTTGTGGAATTACTTTAATAATCGATATCAGCACTGACTCGGAATTCCATTCACTTGAATAGTAACTATTCAAATGAAAGAATAAAGTCAATCGAGTCAAATGTACACTCAGAAACGGGGAATGGAACAGAAATTGTAGGGTTGAATGGGATCTGCTGTTACTCTGCTTGAGCACAGTTACGAAAAATAGCCAAAAGTACTTTCAGCGTCAGAACTACCAAAAATGACTCATCATCCACAAGCTCGCTCACTACTGATACATGCATAATTATACGTGCATGAAAAAATACGCGAAAAATCACCCAGTGTATAAGTGGAAAGCCAACAAATAGTTCACCCAAACTTTCTCTGCTCGTTTCAGGTTTCTTTTGTTTTCCGCCTTGTGTTTCTCAAGTTACGCTCAAGTTATTGATAGGTCACACCCACCGGTGTAATGGTAAACAAACAAATGGATAAAAGCCTCTCTGTTGTGTGAGATTCGTCACTTTACAACAAGCCAACTTTAACAACCTACGTGGTTAAAGCAGTAGGTGAAAAATCTTGAAAATGATCCAGTACATATGCCTGGGGATATTACATGGATGATGTTATTTGAGGACTGGCTACATAACCCTATTTAACCCATTGAAGACTGGTGGCGCACTTGTGAGCTCTGCCTTTTCCTTGATCCTAGTTCAAATAGGACCACCAGCACATTCACTGTCAGTGACTTCTTTTGACGTCATTCTATTAAAATGTGTGAATCGATGCGACCGTAATAATCGGTTGTGGAAAATTTAATAAAGTTCAGGGCGAGGGTGCAAGCAGAACAATGAGGAGACATCCAGAAACGATGCCGCCATCAGTGGATTAACAATTTCGGCTAATTTACATAATGTATATGTACTCAAAAAAGCTTCTAAGTCCACAATTTCGTCCGTCAAGCAGGAAAAAAAGCGACGATGGAAAAATTGCTTCTAACTATTAGAGCGCAGATTAGAGCGCATTAACATGAGTAGTGGCCGTGGCGATGAAATGCCTATGCAACTTGGCCCTTTTTCGAGATTTTCTGCACTTCAAAGTTCCCGTCACATTAAAAAAATACTCGTCCATGCCCACCTCCTCCCCTTCCCTGAGGGCCTCCCTAAATTGCGCAACACACGTTTACATCCACCTTATGTACAACCTCGTTGCTGGAAATTGGATTGTCCTATGTAGGGACCTCATTTCCCTGTAGTGCTACCATTTGCCCCGTTTGTTCCTCCCTTTTCTACGCTACGTCACAAAAAAAAACTGCTCTTTTCTTAGTTACTGTTCAGGATCCCCTTTTCAGCCTTTTCGTTGCCTAAGAAACGGACCTCTGCAAGAGCGGCACGGAACCTTTTAGATGTAACGGCTGGCTGTAGTTTCTCGAACAAACTGCTCGCAGAACCGCATTATTTAAAAAAAGAATTTCAGTTGGTCGCCTTCCACTTGTCGGTGGTTCTAGGTAAGGGGCCATGACACAAGGATAGAGCTCAGGATTTTTGGATTCAAAAACGGCGACGGTAGATATAGAATTTTCATAAAATGCAAGGTATAATATGATTTTGGAGAGAGACTCACATTACTGGAGATAAGTAGGTGTTCTCCTAAGAAGTTTCGGCTGAAGTAGTTGTGGCTAGATAGTTAAATAGCTTATCCATGCCGCTCTCAACGCCAAAAGCTTTGGAACAAGCTCCGCAAGCAGCGCTTTCTATTAAAAATGCATGTTGTTTTTGTAATTGTCAGATGGAGCAATGCTTGAGTTCGTGTTTGCTTAGGAACGCGAGAAGGAGAGGGAGGAAACGAATCCACGATAAACACGCACGCAGGAGTGACTAAGCTGGTGATGCGCGTAACAAGCCGGATCGAAACATAAACGAAATAGAAGCACACACGTTCTCTGGCGCCTCGTCGCCTATTCGTTCACGGAGCCGAAGCTGCTGCGAGTCCAGCGTCTGCCGGTTGTGAAAGGTTTGAGCAGCAGAGTGAATGTTTGCACACCTTCGCGTGAAAACATTCAGGCCAAAACCTCTTTATCCTGCTTGGGAACGGCTTGGCTTAACTCGTAAACATCCAAAATGAGCATCAGATGAGGCGACAGCAGAGGCAACCGACATACATCAGAGATCGAAGGCAAGGGCCATCCGAGACCCTACAAAAAACACCTGGCCTGGGGCCGACAACTATCGAGCCGCAGCCGAGTGAGGGCGGAAGCGCGGATCGTTGTGTGGCAGAGGGAAGGTGTTTTTTCACCGAAATTCCTTCCCGAATGCGGTAGTGCAAGGAGCGATAGGAGGAGAGGTGGTCGAGGCTCGCTCGGACGAGAATCGTAGGGTGATCGAGGGAGAGTGTGCAGCGATGTTGTAATGATCGCCTCTACACGAGAGCAATCATTTCGAGAACACTGGAGTATAGCGGTCCGCGGGGCTGGGGAGTCCAGAATGAAGCCAGGATGGATGTGGTCATTTTCAACAAAAAAATTGGAGAAAATAAGAAAATCAAAATCTGCTGGCGATTACCGCCTCAGGACTGAGGATAACGAAATGCTGGGAATAGTCATGTTGGCAGAAAAGAAGATCGATATGAATTAGACTACAAGAAGAACTTGCTCTACTCAAATCTCACTAATTTGAGGAACTAAATCAACATCAGAAGAACTGCTCCAAGAAGATAAGCGCAGAATTTTCCTTTCATCGTTCCAGTATTTCATGAGCTATTTAAGAATTACATTCAAGAAATTATATGGGCTGAATGAAGAAAAGTGGAAAGTCACTACGTTTTTGCAGCAGGAAAGCGGCCTGGACTGATATGTCGGTGATAAACTGCATCATAAATAGAAACGTTCATGCACCGGAAAAAGAAAAACGCGTATTTCCGGTTCCTACACGAGCACAAAGAACGAAAGGGAACGTGCGAGCTCTTAGGAACTTCGATTGTAGCAAATGAAATCACTGACCGGAACAAATTCAAAGCTTTCCAGGGAATTGATATACTTCCACAAGCATTGGGTGACGACAGATTCGTTGCGTCAAAGCCATTGATTGGAAAGATCAAAGTTCGAGAGATGGAAAAGAAAGTCTACTCCAAGGGATTACATACTATTTCTGGAAAGTTAGCCTGCTCACAAAACAAAGTGGTGTTCCTGTTCATGGCCAGCTCTAGACCTTTATGAGTAGCTGCTATAATTATAATCCATTTAAGTGAACCCAATGAAATGTTCGGATTCTCGACTCATTCATTCATTCATTCATCCGTTCATTCAGGCACTGGTTACACGTACCACTCTACACAATATGCATGAGACCGAATCAAAACCAAATGATTTTGTTGCATTCGTTAACAATTTAGGAAACAATTTAAACATCCAGGTGTTCGAGAATGAGTAGTAACAAAATTATTCGGTTCTTATTCGGTCCCAGGCGTGCTACAAAAACAATTTGCACGTTCGTGCAGTCAAAAGTTTAACGTTTGGATAATTTGTTTACTCGCACAACTTGAAACTAAGCTGTATTTCGTTATTTTCAAACCAGGAACAAATGAATGATTAGACCAAAAAATGCGCATATTATCTAGAAATTATTCAATTCATAGAACAATTAAATGAAGATTACTTCCACTTCCAGCGTTCATGAGTTCTCAAGGTTGTTCGTTTTCAAAAATTCGATTTCAGAATTAATTTTCACAGCTTTGTATGTCGAAGTTTCAGTGGTTGCAGCCTGTGAATTAGCGAAATCCCAAAATTTTTCCCAAATATCAGAGCCCCCCCCCCCCTTCTCCCCGGTCTGCATCCGCCATTGGTAAGAAGGGGTTGCTATGAGCATTGTAAGGTTCCAATAATCAAGAAGTGGAGAGGGAATTTACGACTTTTTCCATTTCAACATATGTACATTCAGAAATTCTTCTAAGGCTTGCCTCTGCACGAGATAATCTCACAAATGCTTCAACCTTCAAAGCGGACAGCTCATGTTTATTTAATATTTCTAACAAAAAATACGACATCTTCGTCGTTATCGCACGTACAAGACATTTTTCTTACTGAGTAGAGCCACACTTTAAGAATGGAGAATGACCTCAAGGGATCTGTTACACTGTCACACGAGCCTATACAAACGCATCCATGAAATCATCCTTTATGCTCCTACCATTACAAGACAAAAGAAAAAGAAGAGGAAACAGGAAGAAGGAGCAGAAATTCAGATTCGATTACTTGATGCTCCAGTGTTGTCTGATTGATGATTTGTAAAACGTGAATTATGTTTTTTTTTCAGTGCAACGGTATGTTTCATAGTCATACGAATCATGAAATGCGACATGAAACTATGAAACCATGAAAGGATGAGAAACCCCCAGATTATAAACGCTTGAAACCATGGATTTCGCTATTAGCTTGACGCCAATGCCTGTTTTGCAGACAACATAATCCTTCCGGAGATAACGTCGTGCTTATTCGTGCTGAAGACCGAGCTCAGCCATGAAGGCTGATCCTATTTCGCTTTTTTGGAACCATTTCCTCCTTCTTTTTCAGCCAATTACGACTGACTGCGTACATACACAGCATGTTTATTGTGACACATGTGAAGCGGTAGAGGGGCAAAATAACTGGACGGGTTCAGCCACCGAGAAAGGATTAGAATCGGAAAAATGCGGAAAAACAACGAGAAACTCCGCAGCTCCTCGAGGGCAGCTTTGATGGCAGTTGAAGATGCGCGTGGGTCACCGAATTCAGAATTGTGGAAACACGTGATGACCTATGCAGCTTCACATTTTTGAACGCTATTTTACATTTCATTTTATCATCTTTCATTTTATGCATCTTATTTTACAGTTCCTCATCTAAGTACGATTGAATGAATGAATGAATGAATGAATGAATGAATGAATGAATGTGCAGTGAGACAAGATGGGATTGTTCCCATTGAACGTTCAGCGTTGCCATGAAATTTTCAACAAATTGCATGCAAAATCAGGTGACGCTGCTTATTGAGCATAATGAATGCACTTCCACTTGAATTCATTCCAATATGTAGCTATGAAAGAGAAAAACTTTATCATCGAGACATACATATGATCGTCAGGTTTGAATGTCGGAGGGAGAAGTTTCTGTTTTTATAATATATTGGGAGTTTATTGATCCTTGCAACAACCTATCTGAAAAGGTGTTCGTGAAAGTCTAACTGGTAATTCTTGGTTATTGTACTATTTTATTAACACTATCGTACTATTATTAACATTTAATATTTTGTTGGTTTAACGCCATACGAGCCGAGCGCAACATGAGCGTAGACTTTCGAGGTTACTCCTATTCATCCTAGCACTTCTGCCTGGCTGCGTGACCTTTTGGACCCTACTGTAACCCTATAGAAAGCATAAGACACGACACACTTGCTAGAATTTTCAGAGAATTTACTATTTTGAGGTGGTGCATAAACGTGTTGGAATTTGTACTGATGGATCGTGGTTGTTCCACTATGGAACAGATCGGATAAACTCTGCAAGAGGCAAACCATTAGTTTTCAATAGTAAAGCCGAGCAGCGAAATTCGCGCGATAAACAAGATGTTGCCGCTTTCGGACAACGCAGTCACAGTTCCAAACCTGCGTACGTCAAAAGGACTGCTCCATGGCAACTTCTTCAAGGGGCTACAATTTCGTATACAATGTACGAGTGATAGTCTGCTCTGTCAATAATTGGTCTTATTTGGCTGACAATCTCACTGCCTTTTCACCACTCTCGCCAAGTATTCATTTTAAACTGTCATCTGTTCGTCCGTCGAGTCACGTCTTCGTCGAGCCGATGACACTTTTTAGAAGACGCCAGGGTGGGGGGGGGGGGACCACTACTCCCACTAATTATGTATGACTTCCACCCACGCGGCAATTTCAGCATATCTACACCCCGCAGCAAACATTTTCAGAATTACTACTAATGGATTTGAAGGAAGTAGATGACAAGTGCTGCTTGGCATTATGAAATTTCAAATAAAGGGAATTCGAGACGTGGAACACGTTGGAGTTCAGGAATCTCCGAGACAAAAAACCAGAATTCTTTTCATTCCAGCGTCGGACTAACGTCCAGCAACGTAAAAATTATGAAAGCATCTACAATGAATCATCAAATGAAGCAGCGAAATCACATGTGAAGACTTTATGGAAGGGTGGGTGAAATTTGATTTGGCCCTTCTAAGGGTCTCTTCGCGAAAGATTTGGGGGAGCTTTGAGTCTCAATTTCCAGATCAAAACCTCACGAAACGATAAATGACTCATCCATTCTTACAATAACAAAATCAATCAACAAATTGCTTCCATCCGTCGTCCGTAATCTCATTACGTTCACAGTGACAACAGCTGTTGATAAAAGAACGCAGGTGTAAAAAATCGAGTCAGGTCAGTCCATTTCCGGTGTACTTACCTTGAAAACGATGTCCGAGCAATACGGACGAGTGTCCGTATTTTGGGATGTGTAAATTACAGGGAAAATGGCTCGAATTTATTTTCCATCCATTGTTTCGAATGATTTATACAAACTCGAGGTTTTTCGTAGCATGATCATTGCAACCGTAAGCTCCTTAAAAGCTACGTACAAAGTAGGAAGTGAAAACCCCCATAGAAAAATGGATTGAAAGGTGTGACATCCTAGT
This sequence comes from Ancylostoma caninum, assembly GCA_037903475.1. Taxonomy (NCBI): domain Eukaryota; kingdom Metazoa; phylum Nematoda; class Chromadorea; order Rhabditida; family Ancylostomatidae; genus Ancylostoma; species Ancylostoma caninum. Next base: position 140,240 of record JBAJFG010000103.1, on the reverse strand, counting down.
TTTAGCCATGCCAGTCAAAGCAGGGCTTCCCTGCTTCTGCTGTTTTTGAAAATTCAGAATTTAGAGGTGATCCTTTATGCAATCATAAAATGTATTGTACGTTACTTGTAAGCAATGTGAACTGGAAGATTTACAGTGAGACGAGTAGTGAGAAATTCACTAGTGATCTGCTTGTTATCACTCTCCAACTCAAGCAATCCGTAAGATCAGTTTTCTTAATAAATTTTACGGGATCTATTCTGATAGGAAGCTTGACGTTCTGAAGCTGAGAAGAAGCGCATTGATCTGGTTGCTTTCACGAAGACGAAAGTAATTTCCTGTGAATGATTAGCACAGAAACCTCACCCTACCCAAGATATAAGGCACTAAACATAGGTAAGATGGATAAATAGGATGCATCTTCTCTTTTCGTGCAATTATTCATTGCTTCTAGGGCATCACAGGCCTTATATTGATTACCTTTTAAGGAGAAGTAACTTTTTGGTGAATGATGGATTGAATGTGGCAGAAATAGTCACTGGAAATTCAACCATATTTACCACACTTTTCATGGAATTCCGAAAGACTTTCCTCGACAGCTTTCCCTTCTTCTCAGGCAAAGTCAAATACGTTTTACCAAAAACAGCCAAGGCACTTACTCTTGCTGAGAATTCCCGAAACAAGTCTGCAGCTGCGTATTTGCAGGGCTTGAGTGGGGATAAACGGGGCGAAACGTATTCAGCGGAAGAGGCTGCCCACTACACCAACAATACAAATAAGAATTCAAAAAATGATGCATTTCTTGTAGAAAACTCAATTAAGCACTTGATCGTTTGCACAATGTTTTTTTTTGGTAGTCTTGATGATACATCCATGGGTTCGATGCAAAAAAGAACTAGTGCAAGGTAGGCTTTGGAAGGAGAACAAGTAAATCCCATTAACGGCGCCAATGCTGATAATGAAATAAGGACGCAAGAAGTGTATGGAGCAGAATTAGTAGTGAGTGGAGGCGGTTCTCTTTCTACTCGACATTGCATTGCTCGTCGTCAAAATCAAGAACACTGGCAAAATTATATATGTAACGCTAAGGTACTAAATAGAATTAGTAGTTATGACGCTCTAAGAGAAAATTTCTTCAGTAGATCCAATACGTCTCAACACATTTAACATTCGTTCTGTTTTGTCTTGAGAACGCCTGAGTGAATATCGGGCGGATTCCTACAGCATGAATTTTAAGGAAATTCTGAGAGGGGAGTTGGGGGGAGGGGAGAGAGAGGGTGGGGCTAGCTCTTGAGCAGAAAGGACGTCTCGACAATACAACGAAATTCGAAGAAGGAAAAGTCGTTGATTTCACATCAAACTAAACAACTCCAATAAATTAGAAAATTTTTCCGCAAAAATTCAGTAGCAATCGCCCGTGCCGCTGCGGTGAAGAGTTTGGAAAAAAGAATGAAAGAGAATGAAAAATGTTCAGTAACTCTATTGTGTGACTTTTCATCAAATTCTAAGAGAAAACTTGTTCACAGTACCCACAGTTTATCCACAGTAAGTAGATTCACTACTGCTTTACAGTACAAAAAGAATGTCATATTCATGATGAGTGTGTGCAATGACCTGCTAGGGAAATATTTGGGAAAATTCCAGTGAATTAAACGAGATAAAGCATATACGATCCATTTATTTATTTATTTATTATTTGTTACGCCAGAGGCGCGCAAGCATTTCAACAAAATGAAAGACACCAGAACAAACTAAAAGAAAATACCATAGGCAGATGATCACTAAAAATTTGCTTTGTTTTATTGCACTGTTGAACTCGGTGTATCTTGGGAGATCATAGTGCGGATTTGCCTTTCTTTGGAATGACTGAGAATTTCTTTTCAAGAGAAGTTTACAACAGAACAAAAACCGAAAAGGACACCAAATCTGGATTCTTCGTACCGAAGCTGTCGCGCTCATCCACAGACGACGATTGATCTAGGAAGCAACAAACTGGCAAAATTCACATCTAACTCACAATTAGTCTTCGCACTAATGTTGACTTGTAGATGCATCAAAGGCAAATGCGTGAGCAGAGTGTAATTTGCACTTTTTTCATTGGTTCAATCGCCCATTGAGCTCTTACTTTTTATCAGTTTCGAGAATATATATGCATAATGGAAATCCCTCAAAGAAAAAAAAAAGAGCAGTCCGTGAGAAGCATGAAAACATACCGTTTCCATGCCCACGAGTGACAATTCAGAATGAAGCAGAGATTTTCCCAAAAAACAGGATATTGTGGCGAGAAAGAAAGATTATCGTATGTGATGTTCAAAACCATCTTTTCTTGGTCTGAAAAGAGCAGGAAAACGGAAAATGAAAGCCATAAGTTGAAGCTCCTCATAAGGCTGGAGTAACCTGGGGAGGTGTCCTTGCCTACCGAAAACATTTTGAATTTGAACGTCGTCTCCAAAACCTGTTTCCAAGCAATTCTGACACGATTTGCAGACGCAAGTGATCGCTTTTTATGAGTTGCTCAAACTCGGCGAAGAAACGTTACGAAGGACACTGATTTTGTGGAAGCAGAACCAATGTTTGCAAGAAAATGCAAAACCTTGCCATTCCCTCGTTAAGAATGAGAGCGTTCCCATGAGATCATAAGTAATTAAAGAAAAATCAGAAGTTCACTGGGATAATTGAATTCTTTTTCTAAGGCTACACCAACTTTGCTCTTAAAAGGGTAAATTACGTTGTACAGGGAAATCCAGAAGGCGTGCACTCAATATAACGTCGCAGGAAAGGATGTAATCATGTTGTTTGAGCCTTTTTAACTTGCACTGTTTCTTTGCTTTTTCTTTGAAAAAAAAAACGACACAACATTATATTCCGCTGATTCATCAGTAAGGCTGCCACTACACCCCACATGGAATGACACGCTATGTGGCCGTCCTTAGACAACATCGATTTTGACGAGTATTGATTTTCGGAGGCTCGTGCGCCCGCGATGATCGGCTCAAAATCGATAGACATAGGAGTCGGTGGCGCTCATGGCGCTTGGCACTAGGTTTGCGAGTGAAGGAAACAGGGTAGAAAGTTGGGCTTGAAGATTACAGACCCTTAGCAAAGCTTATTTCGATTACGGCATGTTCATTCATTAGCAGCAGTTTTTTACAGAAATATTTTGCGTCCCAGTTGCAAATTTGATAAATCAACATATCGAAAAACTCCACTGATCGACCACAAGTTGCAAGATTTAGATAAAAGAAGGTGGATAAAAGAGTGGATCAACGCCAGTCAATGTCAAGTTGGTCTCACAGTTATGCAGGTGTGAGACTCTAGTGGTTCGCATTCGCTCGGCGCACCATCTGCGACTTGGCACTCTGATTGTCTGCGCAGACACTGATTGAGAACGCAGTGATATCATCGTTTTCTTTGTCGATCCTGTGGTGCAACACGGCGAATCCATACCACTGGTCTCTGCCTTGCATATGTGTACTGGTGAGCAACGGTAGCACACAGGGAGCGTGGGGAAAAAGTGGGCTTTCCATCAAAACGAAGACTCGAGTGGCCAATATTGGAAATGTAAAATGCTCAGAACTAATTGTAGTTCTAATCACTTGAAAACAATTGTTTGAAAAGTGATAGTGAAAATAGAGGATAAAACCGAGTTGACACAAAACCGTCACCTATTTCATAAAAAAGAACAGCGATGGAGCAGTGCCTACTATTCACGAGGAGAACGAATTTAAGAACGTTTCTACCTAAAACCTTGGTCTAGCAACCCTAGAACACAGGCTCTCTATGTTGGACATTTGCGTGGTGCATAAATTGCTCAACACCAGATACGATATTGATGTTCTTGTTTTTTTCTTTAGCATAACACCCTCAACAACAAGGGGTTGATCTAATCAAAGCAAGGACCGCCCCCATTGTAGAGTTCAGCAGCGGAAATGATGTAAGACCACCAGACCCATCACTGGACCTTCGTCAACATTTGGTGGAAGACATCCTTTGAGGACAGCTTAGTGAAGATATAATGAGCTTGGAAAAGGTTCATAAAAGCCGCTATCTGAACATTTTTGATGGTTTTGGCAGTGAAGGTGGCAATTAAATTAACTAACCGACAGATAGCCTATACAGATACGAGAAACTCAATCTTGGAAGCTCAGAATACGTAAATTCTGACATTTTTATCAAATGTAACCGACTGAGGTTAGTTTCCCAAGAACGAGATCCCCGTCAAGACATTTCTGTAGAAGGTGGAGGAAGAAGATTTAAGTTTCAAAGCTATGAATCAGAAGGATTTCAGTAACAAAAGTTACCGACAGATTTGTTTGACCTTTATCACAGCACTTAGAGCCTCAAATCCATGAGGAGGCATTTAGATACTAATCTATAGGGTACGCTGCACAGCTACGTGACGTGAGTAAACTACAAACCAAATGACATTCTTTGTGAGATTACTAAAATATGAGAGAGAAGACTTTCTAGTCTGTTCCCATAAAATTATTCGAGGAACTAGACGACAGAATTCTCGGATACCGAGAAGAACATAATGTGAGGCGATCTGGCAGTAGTTTAACACTGACTCCAAGGCGATTACTATCAGCTGGGGAGAAATCGATCCTGAATGCGGTTGGGGAATTCAGAATCGACGGTCAGATTCGTCGCTGCCGTTTGAAGACCTTGCAGAACCGGTATCCCCACCCACACCCTACCACCAACAGGTCCATGACGTGGCCCAGCAATCGGCGACTTCGTCACGTGAATGCTCGCTCGCATTCCGAAGGAAACAACATCAGTGCCGGTGTTCATAAAACTATAACCAAGGAAACCAACTCGTTCAAATGTTTCGTCGGGGATTTGCCGGCGGCTGGAACGGGATTTGCCCCCGAAATTGTCTGAGATGACACCCTGTAACAGGTGTATAATGTGTGTTGGTATCGTTTGCTCCATCTCACACCACCTTCGCTGTTTGTTCCCTCTCATTTGTTCTTAACTATACCCCACCGCCGCCTTTTATACTCAAGCTAACGCTTATCACTTTAACAATCATAACATGCAAAAACTTACAACCATCTTCTTCCATCATTCCACGGTAAATCGGTCCTAGGTAGCTGCATTAAATATTTTAGCCTTCAGTATACTTCAAGCGACGCGATTTGGTCGTCGCAACTATGGGAAACTCCAAACGTACGTAGACAAGAGTCGTGATCGCGGCGCGGCTCTCATGGGCAGAGACGCAGGCGCGCACTATGCTGAGCTCCCTTACTCTGCCCAAGAGAGCCACGCCGCGGTCTCGACTCCTGTCTACGTACGTTTGGAGTTTTCTGTAGGTTTTGCACGAGCGATACAGTCGCGGCGACTGGACCGCGTGCTAGGGCATACTTCATTCAATGATTGGCAACAGCATTGATTCACTCACTAGCTGGGCTCGTACCACTAAAACTCCATATTTAGGCGTCATTCACATTTGTTTCCCGTACCTAGAGCTAGAAAACTGGTATAATAAGATCTCTACGTTTGAAATGTGGCTTGTGATTGGTTTTGAAAAGCTAATTTAGCTCTCGGAACTAGCGAGAATCTAATTCTCCATTTGATCTACTGAGAATACTCACTGCATTTTTTTTAGAATCTTAGTAAAACAGGCACAATTTGAAGGTACGCGAAGTAGGTTATGGAGAAGGAATAGGAAATCACTCTAAAATACTGGTTTTTTGGAAGAATTAAGAGGATTTTACTTAAAAAAAGGGAAAGATTCACACATATCCTCATCAAATCTCGAGAGTAAGTCTATTATAGGAAGAAATCTACACAAATGAATCGAAATAAAAGAAATTTTCAAGAAAAAGGAGCTAGGGACTGGGCGATTCAGTCGCGTCGCAACGTCCAGATGTAGCGATGCGATTGCATGAGAAATGAGGCAAATCGTTGAAGACTCACAAAACTGAGTATGCCCAGGCCCCCATTGACCAGCGATTCAGTCGCTATACCGTTCCTCGTAAGATTTTGTAATAATTGTATATGCGTCTACGGTTTCCTTTTGAAAATGAAGGCGCGTTGATTGACCACGGCAGCTTTTGTGATGTTTGCAAGTTAAATCGTGTGGCGACCAAATCGCGGTCGCTGCAAGTATGCCCAGCCCTTTTAATCAACGGAAAGCTGCAGCTGAACCAAGACGGGAGGTTACTTCCCTGTAGTGGGCCCACTAGAGTAGAGGAAAAGAAACAAGAGAAAAGAGTGCGACGCTAAATTTTCCATCGTTTTTCCAGCACAATAATTGGAAGAAGAATAAGCTATATTGGTGTGGTTATAGGATGAGTTAATGCGAGCGGCGCGAGCATTAGAAAAAGTTAGGGAGTCCGGCGGTAGCCGGACGGCCAGAATGGTAAATAAATAAAAAACAATCTCGCATCAGTTCACTTCTATTTCTTTATTTTCATTATTAATATTTTTACATGTCCATCTCTTATGATTTAATACTGAAATTGATATCTTTAGTATTTTTACTATTTTGTCCTTGTCTTCAAAGTGGCAGGATTGGAAATTTTACCATGCCCGCTTTCCACTCCTGCCTCCGAAACTGTAGCTCTCCTATCCTTTCCCCAAACTAGCACAGAAATTGCTCTTCTGGAGGCGAGTATTGGTCAGCTCCAATTATTTTAAACTGAATCCCCTGGACAAAGGCCATCATTCAAGCCAGCAGCTATCCCCTTTAACCTCCATCACTTCTCGTCGGAAATTTATTTTATTTATTCTTTTAGAGAAATCCATCAAACGAATTGATCGTGGTATAGGTTTCTGGGTTGCGATGAGCGCCCTATAGACGTCTCAGGGACCCTGGTACCGTTTGCTGAGGACTTTCCCAGCGTGCTACTCTTTTGGTTCCATAAAAGTGGTGCCTCCGCCGTTTTGGGGACCCAGACGTGAAATAAAATTAATAAAAATATTAATTATAATAATTAATATTTAATAAAAATTTATATATTAAAAATAATAATAAAAATAAACAACTAAAAACAAACTAACACAAGATTTTTATTTGTATTGTAAAGTAATTTCGAAAATTTGGCGACCCATTCTCGGGGTGGGGGCCACGCCGCCCTGCGGCCGCCACTAATATAAATATAAATATATATATATATATTGCAGTTTAGCTCCCATTTTCATGCAAAGCACGTTGATAATTGTTTTGCTGGTGGCCATTATTACGATAGGAACCTACAGCTATCATTATCGCGAGACTGAAATAATTACCGACTAGACTGAACAGACTGAACTGCGCCTGAGACCCAGAAATAGATGAATTCCTGTTGTGGCATCTTTTTTCAGAGAACAGTGCTATTCTCGGAAGCAGTGATATTGCGAGTATTCCGAGAGAAGAGGGAACAAACGAAAAAAAACTCCACACAGTTCTGAAGTTTCTCTTCTCCTTTTTCCCTCTTCTAGGATTATGTGTACAGCTTCAGTGCTTGCCCCCCCCCCCTTGCTCCTTTGTACAAGGCATTTTATCCCACGGCTGGAGAGGTCCATAGAGAAAAGAACATAGTACAAGTCGCCTGTCCTAACATTTAGACACTTGGACACCATTTATGCTGCACTCTGTATGACTACTCTGAGAAGGGAGGAAATGAACAAAGATGAATGGCCTTCTCTGAAGGAACTTGTACTAAGAGGTCTCCTGGTGAATGTTCAGCTTACATGAATGAGGTTGGCAGAGAAAGAGGCTTAAAACACAAAACGAGTTGTTAAGAGGCACCTGTTTGTCGTTGTCGAAGCCTCTGCCTTGGTTCAATTACCCATTCGATCGCCTCCTCTTCCATGTCGTTTACTCCCTCTTTCCATCTGCAGGGTTACCCTATCCAGAAACTTCTCTCCCTGCTTACATGAAGTCATGCTTTGCGGAATTCTGCAGTAGGCCATGTAAGCAGCCTTTCAATTGTCCTTTTTGTTTATCATTCCTACGCTAATGCCCCCTCGATAATTTATGCGCCTTTAGAAGAAACAGAAACTCCCCTTCGTGGAAAATGAAGAAAAACAGGAAACCCACCTTAAATGAGACTGGGTTCTTGCGGTTCTTGTGCACGTAAATCATCCTATCCCCTCCAGCAACTACGGAGACCCTCTTCGCCTGAGGAGATCGAGGTTTCTGAAAAACAATCAGCTCACTAGCTGTCAAATCCCCAGCCGAAATACGGCTATAAATCACGGAAAACTCCATAGCAAGACCACGAACGCTCTCGTATGCACTCATGAAAAGAGGCATACGTCGGAGAAAATGGGTTGTTTTTCTGGTTCCCAGCAAATTGCTGAGTTTGTCTGGAAAGGTCATTCTCGTTCAGGAGCACTTACTCCGCAGCTTTTCGCTGAAACCCTCTTCATCAGCGGAAACACCGGCGCTCAGAAGATGAGAGACGTCATCATTTGATTCCCGCACACAAAGCAGACGTTTTACTTGATGGATTTTGATAGATGACGTTGGACACTAGATGACATTTGTTAAATTTTGTGAGAACTGTGAGATTGCAGACTCTTGCAGAACCAAACCTTTGGTTTCAACTGCGCACGTCTTGCGCTTCAGCATTATCTGCGCCAAGAAGTTCAACAAATTTGAACACAACCAAGACGAGGGTGATTCTCCTAATGAGGGTAATTCTGCCTAATTATAAGCTCCGCTAGGATTCTGTGCAAACGTTCCTGATCCAACTCAGGAAACCTAAAAACGGTGTTTTGCATCGGTATGTATGTGGTTGAGAAAACCGTGGGTTTTGCACAGGACCTGCACCGGATTTGCATAGGATTTGCAGACACAGGGGTTTTGCATGGTATGCATGGATTTCGCATGGGTATGCATGGGTTTTGCATGGACTTGACCATAATTGGTATAGAACTATTGATTTTGAAAACTGTATTTTGCACGAGCACGCAGCAAAATTCAAAACGTAGCCACTGTGACGCGAATATCGGAGCCACTTGACACCAAAAGCACGCTCTTCAAAAATGTTCCCTAGTACACTATTTTTTTATTTAAAGGTAGGTGATTTTTGGCCACCCTGGACATATGTGTAAGTCCCAAGCAGTTCGCATAAAGAATCCTATGCCTGCAAAGGATTATGCTTGGAAACGAATGCTTGTATGAAGTCAAAAGCATGCAACCTGTGGTTTCCTAATACATATTAGCATCGAATTTGTAACTGATTCCTCCCATGCACGCGGTCAGCGTCAAACTAACATCAAACAACATGCCCTAAGTTGGCAGATGCCCATACACATTAGACGAAGATCTCACATCCACATAAGTTCACTTGCACAAAGGTTAGTCGAGGCTTGCATGATGTTTACACGGCAGAAACGAGTTGCAAATTTCCATGTGAACCATGATTTTCCCATTTACTAAGTGGGCTATTCAATACCTGAGTCTTAGAACACCAATGTCCACTGCTACAGATACGGTGAGTCTTTCAACAATGCACAATATGAGGCTGGCTTAGTAACCTCGGACCCTTGAACGACGCTTTCACCAAGTGCCTTGGGCAACACGTGAGAGTACCTTACGGAATTTTTGAAATATATAACTACTTCTATGGAACAGAAATGTCGGGTGTATGTATGGTAGAGTCTCGTAATTTCCTCCAATTTATATTTTCTTCAGTTAATTGACTTTCTGTGATTGGCAGGGAGCTTTTGCCACTCTTCAGATAGTGATAAATCGTGTTTTTGCAGTCGAAATGCAAAAGTATTACAATACAACATTCATACATTGACTCGTTGCAGACTCAGCTGCACGAGATTTTTTTGCTCAGTTCCGCTGCTGAGTTATGCCACACTATAGATCAGGGATTCAACTATCTATCTACATATTACATACTGGAGAGAATCCTAGGCGAATGAGCACGTCTAGGGAAAAATAGAAGATCTTAGAAAGCAATTCCAGGACTTGGATTTCGAAAAAATCGAAAAAGTAAAATTTAACCAGGGAAGGAATTTAATCGAACAATTCCCGAGAGTGTTGATGAAAACTCGACCATGAAAGCGGTTCTGTGGCAGATTTCTGGAACGAATGAAGAATCGAGATCCTCATCCATGCCTGGCGCTATCTGCAATATCTGAGCAAGAGTTCCATACTTGCTCTACTCGTCCTCTCCTCAGTCGGGAAAATTCACCCTTAATTGTTATTCACGCTCTCTCAAAAGCAGCAGCTGTACGTAAATTGGCCCCTACTTACAATTCCTAGACAGAGATGCGCATGAATATGTATGTATGATGTTATATGCATCGGCTGTTTCAACACTGAGATGAGCCCACGCCAGCGCAGCTGACCCGCTGGTATGCGAGGCAAGTGACTGCGGAGCGGTCGGTGCGTGGACTACAAGGTGGGCCAAAAATGCGGCAACACCTCTCCCTTCTCCTCTTCCGTAACGTTTTACTAGAACAGTGCTCGGGCCACCAAGTCATCTTTGATCTGAGGCAAAAATATTTTTTAGGTCCTATTGGATTCATCGAGTCATCGAGTTGAAATTGTATGTAAATTCTTTTTTGAGGTAGACATTTCTGTGTTACCGTATTTATGGCCCGCCCTGTAGTGTGCCACATGAGGCATTCTTGCTTCCTTATTCAGACGAATCGTCCCCCTTCTCGGAATCTCTTCGAAAATTATTTTTCGGACAATTTCTAGCTGACCTAATAATTAACTCACAGTTCAATGTGCTTTGGAAAATTCGCAAAGCTGGCTTCACTTGGTTTTCCATTCTTTCTCTAATCTAACGACATCTTTCGAACAATGGACAGCGATATATGCTTTTTCCTTCTGCGATTTCTCCGACGACCGAAGAACGAATGTGCAACTACTATTACTTCTCAACTACTACTACTCAACTACCAAAAACTCTGAGTTTGAAAATGAGTGCCGCTTTACTCCATTAAATAACATCGCTGCTCATTAAGCTATTTGCACTTTATTCACAACTAGCTCAGTGTATGCATAAGCAGAAGCGGAGTCGGAAGACAAACGTATTTATGAACTACATACAACTACAGAATGGGTAAAGTTAAACCAGTGAAAATAATGGTACGTCAGAAAACGTTCTGGGCGGTTACTACTACATAGTTTATAGAGCCCTACCTCCCTAATCAATTAATATTCGCTACGCAAAGGTTGGAAAGAAACTTTAGAAACTTTAGCACTATTATCTTTATCAAACTTTAGCACTGTTATCAAGTTAAATCGAAATAATGCCGCTGACTTATCTACTGTTTCACAGCGAACAAAATGTAGGTCAACATCCACATATGTAGAAAAATTTCCAGAAGCTGTGACATACATCCTATGGGAAGTATCAAAATGTGGTAAAGTCAAATCGATCCCATGTTTTCAAGGTAGTTTGCCAATTAAGTGAAATTCCATTGAGTCTTCGGGCAAGCCTATTGGCAAAATCTGCTAATTTAGGTGAATGGTACCTGAAGAGATGTTTAACAATTCTTTACTATCATTTCGTGTTGAGATTTCTTTCTATTCCAATTCTGAACCAGACTCGTGTGCTAGATCGCTGCCTGCAGGAGCTCGGAAAACCACCTCCCGGAATCGCATTGACTCCAATAGCGAGATTTATGCATGTTCCTGGGAAGGCTTTAACTCACATGGTTCTTAGAAGTGGATAGATCTCGCAAGCGAAATTAATCACATTTCATCCTAAAGACTAGACTCGGGCAGCGGTAATAAATTTTCACGGGTTTTGCTCGCTATTTTGTATGGGCTGACAGGTCATCCTTTCCCCTGAATGTCCATACAAGAATCCTCGCCCCACAACGCAAAAAATCCTGTTGAGAATGAAGGGCGTGCTGCTACAGTAATTCTAGGAAACCCCGTGGTTTTCATCATTCCACTGATCCGAATTTCGCAGCAGGTAGAATAGTTTGGAGATGGAAATTTTGTGGGAAATTGTAAGGGGGGAAATGGGAAATTTTATGGGAAAATACTAGACTTTATGGTGCCGTCGAATCACGATTTATGCACGAATTTCGAACAAAATGAAGGGAAACTATAAGCCTATGCAACGTAAACTTCCGATTATGACATTTTCGATTATCATTGATGTTCGATCGCTGCTCAAACGCAAATTTTAGCAGGGAAATTCTCCTTGATAAGCGGAGTTGGAGAAGGCCTCGGTTCTGCGAAAATTTAACCGAAATTCCATGGAATACCGCAATTTTCTAGTATTAATTATTTTGTGGAATAGAACCCAAAGTTTGCAGTTGATCTGTTTTGTACTAAAAAAATTAAATCAAAAGTCCTACAATAGCTATAATAAGTAGTTTGACTGCTCCGTAACTCGACATCACGGAGGGAAGCTAAGATGGCTTAGCTACCTCATGAGACAGTCTACTTGGGGTCTATCGCTGAGAAATTCAAATTCTTAGATCTGGAAGAAGTTCAACAAGAGTTTTGTGCTATCATGAACATCGAAAAAGCTTCAAAGAAGATGCCATAGCACGACGATCAGCTGATTAGCACGGGCAGCGAGGCCCCTGCATAGCGCAATGTTTACGAGCCCAGACGATTAATTTAACGAAAACAAATCTTGCTATCGTCACATGGAAATTGCTCGCACATCCGCCTTCTCAAATACGATCGACACTTAGGATTGGATGGCCGCATACTGTATAATTCTGGCATAATTCTCGCCTTTATTTCATCGACTAACGACTGATTATCCGGGTGTTACCCACTGCTCAATCTTAACCAATAATAATTGCAAAAATAAGTGAATGCCCTATACATGCCAGCACAGTTTCTCTTACTGATGAAGGCAGGAAAAGGCATACTCCTTGGTATGGAATCCGGGTAGGGGTAGCTTGTGGAACACATTCTCAACCACTTTTAATATTCGCGAAGACCCAACCCAAAACCTCGAGGAAACCCATGTTTCCGGGGCCGATAAAACTGGACACTTTTGGCTCACTGGAGCATATATTGGAATCCAAACATAATGAGTTCGGTTGACGATTCTGGAGCCTGCCTAGCCGACGAGACCACGAAAACAAACTTCATGGACTCGTAGCGAATGAGCAGGCGCAGAAATTACTTTTGGAAAGTGCCCAGCTGAGCTCGGCGATCTCGCGGCTGTTTGCTAAGGAGTTGTGGCGCATAATTAAGGAGTCGTTATTCATAGCGAAAGAGAGCGTAATGAGGTGGAGTAGCGATCGAGCACTCGCTGTAATCGAGAAGCCGTCGGAGTGCAAAGCTCAGTCGGGTTGCAGGCTCGCAGCAAAGCGGTAATTTCCTTTCTTGATGAGCTGAAGCGTAGCACAAAAAAGGAAAAAAACGGCCGCAATGGTGGTCATGGAGTCAGGATGTGACTGGGTCACTCACTGCCTTAGGTTCGTCCTTTGATCGATGTACCATAGATCAATGTATCGAAGTGGCAGTTATCATTTCATTAGGTAAAACTTACTACCTCAGGATTGCTTAGACATATCAACTACGGTCCTATAATGCTTATCATGTTGAAGTGGCTAGTATTACCACTGTTACTGACGTGGGGTTTCATTATGATCAAAAGCTTAATTTTACTACACAGTACACAATGATGTTCAGAAATACACACATGCATACGTTCCAAATATTTGAAGTTCTTTTCACCACTGATCGTACTTTACTTTTACAAGCCTACCAAATGAACTCTCACCGTTTAGCCCCCCCCCCCCCCCCACAGACCAGCACATTTCGCCGTCATGCGGCACTATAACTTTGATGAACAGTGCACGCCCTCTCGCTCCATGCCACGCTGTCCAGTCTACATCCGCAAATTACAGAACAGTCCCAACGAAAACAGAGATCCCAGCTTTTCATAAGTCCGGCGACCGGCGACGTCACCGGCTATTTGTAGACGTCCTCTGCTTGGCACACCTATGGAAAGGTGGGATCTCTGATTTTGCGAGAAAAGGGCAGAAATCAGCGATGGGATGGGGGCTACTATGAGGTGATCAGAATTGGTGATGTAGAAATACAAAGCGACACTGTGGATGACTAATACCCTCTTTTCATTATGATGAGTTTTGAGAAACAAGAAAATGGGTGAACAAGAAAATGGGAGCAAGTCGTTAAGCTTACGAATCTGGAAATCGCTTCAACTTATCAAGCGCAAGTAAGCCTATAGAAGAGTATCCGCCTCGTCAGGATATCAACCAACTTCTCGCACCAAACACTTGTCGTTATACACAGCAGGGTCTAATTTTCTGCACTTACGCTAAAGGCACTTGAAGTCTTCATTTATTTCCGAATTAAATTGCATATTTTCGGTGGTTTTGCGAAGCTACATACTCATTCAGTGCATCATGTGAAAGTGTACAACCAGCCCCTATGTCGACGTGTGATTGTATTCTTCATCATTACACAAGTAAATGCATTTTTAAGGAATAAGCAGGAATGAATAAAAATAAAAAACGAAATTTCTGCTCCGTTGCTATTCTTAGACGGACTACGGGAAAAAAGAATAACAACCTTCCCCGCAAGGCAATGTTGGACGCGAGCCAGGCGGTACCCAGCCTTTTCGGCTCGGAATCTCGAACACGTCCTGCATGCAATATTCTTGAAAGTGACAGTATAGGCCTGCACTATCTCTACAAATGCCTTGGTAGTGACCATCTCGGTATTAATCGTACAGTGAGAAGATTCATATGCGATGTGCGGTCTCCTCCTCAGAATATGTACCTCACGATTACGCATGTAAACAACGCGCAATATAAGCAGCTATGCCGTTTGCAAAGATCTGCCACATCAGCTAAATGAAACGATGTTTACGGTCCCGTTTATGAAATTGCGGAAGTAGTAGAGAAGGAAACAGACTAAGTAAGGATTAAGAAGCGGTTTGCAGCTCCATCATGAAAACATGAATGGAATTTATCAGCATCTTGCAGATGAAGTTGTGGCAAATTTCCATTAAGACTTCACATATTTCCACTTTTGTACAAACATACAACTTTCTTCAACTACTCACCTCTTGTAAGTCAGGGAGGCTGCCGACGTCCAGCCGCTCTGGATCCCGCATCATCGCCATTGCTTGCAAATGATGGTAGACATCATTACAATGCTGGAGGGAGAATCGCCTCCGGGCGGAGTCGATGCTGGCAACAAGGCGACTGCGACGAGAGGGTCCGTGTCGCGGGGAGTCGCGCGAGTCGCGCGACTCTCGGCTGGATCGACTAGACTTTGGCGAGTCTGAATCAGCGGACAACCGCCGTAGAAAAGATGTCACAGACATCTGAAAAAGAGAGTGGTCAGTTTCAAATTGTACCTTTCATAGGTTCGTAAAGCCATCTCAGAGATCGAGGGGAAAGCATGAAATAAGCTCTAATTCTGAGTTGTTGAGGGTGTTGCTGAGACGCTATGCGGCGAGACAACAGATATTAGCACAACAATTTGTGCAGTAAACAGCTTTTCAAAAAGAGAAAACAAACAGGAAAACACGTTATTAGTGATGAGGCAGATATCAGCACAGAATCTCATGTTGTCCATTGCAGGAATAGAAGGTTCTCACCGTGGCCCGCAGGAAAACAACAGCAAACAGCCGAATTACCATGCGAAATGTATTATTCTCATATCCTGGAGCGTTCGCTACAGATCTTTGGGAACTAAGGGACCAGCTAGCAAAAGGTGAAGTGCTAAAAAAAACGGATGTGCTTCAAACAGGTACCAATTTATGACTTGTGAAAGTATGGAAGATTCAGGGAAAAGTACTATGAAAAAAAAACTCTAAGGCTTTATTCATCTGCGGCTGCTGATGTTCTGTTCGCCAGATATAACTACTCGTAACAAGGAGTTATTAAGAGGAGGGGGAGGGTGGCGGTCGGTACTATAAAAACGCCAAGGTTTTGTTCAAGCTTGTCTTGTCACGCCCTGGATATCATCGCCTCTAACACATCACACAGCTTTGAGAAACAAAGCGTCGCTGGGCTTGAACCTCTTGGAAGTAGAGCTTTTTCTCGTCTGTTTTCATAGGCAGGTTTCTCAGTTATGAGGATACCGGTTTACTCCTCGTAGAACATGGAACCCTGAGTTGCCGTCGCCAGAACATCTGACGGAGTATCTATAGAATTTGAGAAGACTATCGATGGCGTCACCGCTGCACGAGCCATAAATAATTTGTACTAATCAAAATTGATTTGCCTGATCGACGACGACGTATGGTGCTATAGTTTGTGGGGAGTTCAGTGGCAGACCAAGGTTAAGGAAGCAGCGATATACATGTGTACACATCTGTCGGAGATGTGTATGTTGTACAATTGTTAGTGGAAAGATATGTAGTCTGACCTATCATTTTTTTATAATGTTATGCAACAACAACACAGGAATAATAACATTGCTAATGGCACTAATCAAAGGATGACTAGTGCCAGAGGTTCATTTCCACAGTAACGGTTCTAGGGCCAAGAACTTGACCAGGTGTGTGACTTCTCTGGTGCTATCGGGATCAAAAAACTTCCTTCAGCATTTCAAATGAAGTTTTAAACGGTTGCAGTGGTGTAGAAGTATTAGCAGAATAAGCATAGAATATTGAGGAGGACGAACAGAGTAGAGACTATTTCTACATATTTAATCCGGCTCCTTGCCAAAATGCCAATGCTGATGGCATTCATTGCTGGACCCAGCTACTCACCAACGCTGCGGCCCTTCAAACAATGTGTTTAGGAGGAGTACGGAATAGATTGCCGGTTTGGTTGGACAACTTTCCGTCCCCTATCAGTGCTCTATTTTCGTGTCAGTGTTCTAGTCTTATCTTTCTTTTTTCTTTTTCTTTTTTTCAGGCATTCCAACTTGGTTTGCATTTGCTACTTTGTGCAAGGATTTTCAGCACAGATTTGAGATTTCAGCACAGTCAAGTTCAGTCCTGTACTTGGCCGGAATGCCCGCAATGCGATAAAGACAAAAATAGAACCCTGACAGAATAATGGAACACCGACAGGGGTGACGGAAAGTTGTTTAACCGAACCAGCAATCTATTTCGAGCTCTTCCTCAACACATTGTTTAAAGGACCGCAGCATTCATGAGTAGGTGGGTCCCAAAGAACGTCGCCAGCTTTGCCTTTTTACCAAGGAGCCGAATTAAATATGTAGGAATAGTCTCTACTGACGAACAGCTATGAGTCTCAATCAAAAATGAGGTAGGACTGTGAATGTAGATGCATATTGAGCCCACAGTGCCGGGTAATCACTCTTCCACCACAGAATACTCCTCGCGTGGTTTGCCGCGCCGCTCCACCTACGCGGCGCGGCAAATCAGCTAAGGTTTCCACCTTTTCCTTTGTTTTCATTCTGGCAAACATAAGTAAAATATCAGTACAGACAAGGCCCAACAGCCACAGCGCCTAGCTGGACTGCCGCAACGCTTAGTGTCAGAGGTGCGTTGCGGCAGACCAGACTCTGTGATGCAGGAGTGATTGGTCGGCACTTCAAGGATTTTAGCCGTTTGGACAACAAAAAGTGTCCAACGGTACCGTCGCACACATGTTTTTCGTGTTTAGACATGTATAATCGTGTCAGAGCGTAGTTGACTCACCTCTACACGCTTTTACTGCGCTTTTTAGATATTTACAAATAATATAACACGGCTGTATTTACCGTATAGTAATGAAGTACAGTTATGTGCATAACGTCATGAAGAGAATGGCTGTCATAAGGATACAGAACCTCTGCAGTTTAAAAGAGAGAGAGAAAAAAATTTTAAAAAACACCAAGTTACGTCTGCATGCAAATTGCAAGTAAATCATGTTCTATCGTGGTTAGACATGTCTAAACACGTCGTTGGACACTTCTGTTGACCAAACGGCTACATCCCAATTTTAGGGGCTTCCTTTCATATTTTAAAGCTGTGAATAAGTTTTGAAAAATAAAACGAAAATCGAGCATGAAAATCTTCTTTACTCAATCTAGCGTTAACAACAGAGCTTCTCCTGGAGGTATAACGAGTTTTCAGCGAGACAAATAGAGAAAGGATTCCAGTCTTCTCGGAAAGAGAGGCTCAAATAGCGCTTTGGTGATGTGCCAATTCTGACACTGGACATTGATCCCTTACGTTACCCAGAATGGCAAGAATAGGGGAATAAATATGCTATTGAGCAACCCGTAGCGAAAAATTGGCTGAAGCTCGAGATATCCATAGAAGTTGCCATTGTTAACCTTCACAGAAAAACATGCAAGCACTCCATAAGGGAGTGATGACGATCCAGACAAAATCCACACTAGGAACATATCTTAGAAGAAAAATAGGCGAAGGGACAAATTTCGTTGAAGTTAGCCCTATTCCTCATCAGAGCACGTTTTTGCACCATGCAAAGGCAATTATGTGAAGACATTGAAATGGGCGGCAATAATGAGTTCGCCAGCGATGGACGTATGTCGGCTTAGCACTAAACTGAGAGCAGCAAAGGAGGAGGAGAACGCACGGAGCAAAATAATTCTTAGGATTAATCAAGGATTCAGACATAGAGTAAGCGGCTGAATGTAAATGTAACTTCAGACTGGCATTAAAGAGCCCTTTTTTCCACAAACCAAAGAACATTGGAGGCGAACACAGGTGTACAATACAAAGGTAATACACAATTCATTAAATATTCGCTTTTCCTACGAAAAAACCGCACAGAAACGCAGAAGGCAACGGGATGGGATTTGCTGAGATCTCCAGTGAAAAGAAAATAAAACCACACGAATGATCAGTGCAGTAGCGCCATAGAGTAATAATGATAAACAGAGTAGTAAAGGTCTCTTGAGTAGTTATTTTATTGTTATCCACCTGGTGACCAGCGTCATTTGGCCCTTGATGTATGAATAATGTACATATATGTGTATGAGGGTGCTCCATAAATGAGAAAACGCTCAAGAATTTTCCGGGAAGCGCTTGTCGACGAGTGACGAGGTCTGGGAGTCATATGGATGATTGAAATAATGGGTTCTAAAAATAGGCAAAACCATGGAAACAGAACCCTCTGGGATCGCCGTCTGAGTAATTGTAGCGCCGGGAAAAATCACTGCCAGTGCTTGGAATAAACCAAGCGAAGCCCCTCACTAACAGGAGCTAATGCCAGGAAGGAGGACCAAAAAGCGTTGGCGGAAGCCCGTCGGAGGGCGGGGACGAGCACACCATAGGGAGCTCGGACTCGTGCCTGTGCCGTCGTTGTTCTTTCTTCGGATGAAGATTACCGGGGTGGACTTCGGCGGAAGGTGGATGCTCGGCTCTATCAGCGATGCGGCGACACAATATTGATTTCAGTCCGGACAGGAGAGAACTAATTGCCCACATCGAAAGCGTTGAAAGGCTACCAAGAGCAGCCTTTCCGGATGCAACATCTGCTGCCTGCAGAGGACGCATTGCAGCTCGAACCAGCTCTTCAGAAGCACAGCTTAGCCAGAGAGGACACCAAGAAGCACATCTCCCACCCAGGTACGTCGGGCAAGGGCTGCTGCTGGCTCTGGTGACATTCCGCTGTTGAAACGGCTTCCATGTATACAACAAACATACGCCTAGCACAGCAACATGGCTTCATCAGATATTCATAGCGCTTGAGGGGCGGAGCAGGCGGCCCGCCTCCATCTCTTTTTATCAGAATTTCAAATGAGAAAAGCAGCGCATGTGTGGTGAAATCGCAAAAAATCGTGCTATCAAGTATGGCTCAGTAACAGAAAGCAGCGTTCAGAAGCAAAACTAAACTACTTTTTGAAGTAGAATTAACATTCCCTCTATTCAAGGTCAGGGGAGCGAGAGAGCGGAGAGGAGAAGAGTATTTTGCGGCTACTGTCGTAGAAGTCTTCACGGAAAGTCCACGACAGACAATAGAATCCCTTCATTTTATTCATGTTCAATCACTTCATCCACTCTATTACAGGATTAAGTACACAGACCGAACGGAGCCCACAAAAATAACATTTCAAATGCTATTAACCAGAATACAAATTAAGGGGAGCACGAACATTTCAATGCCACAGTTTTTGTGTTGGATCCAGAAATGACCACAGTTCATATCTAATGCAGCGATCTTTCCTCAAAATGCCACGATGAAAATAAAGCAAATTCGGTTTCAAACATAAAAAAAAGAACGATTCGCACCACTCTCAGGATGACACAACTTAGGAAATGACACTGAAGACGAAATGAAGACTCTGAATTCCGAAAACCTTTATATCTGCATATATTTTAATTCCTACTTAGAGTTCGCCTAGGGTTCGTACCAAATGAAAGAGGTTCCGAACAACGCGCCCAGGTAGCGGCAATCCTCCAGCGATATAATATTATATCTATGAATTTTTCCAGCAATTCTACCCACTATGTATGGGCAAATATGGAATAAGTAAGTCAGTTTATGCAGTATTCGTCCATTCTGAACAGGTTCCATTAATTAATGCTCACTTGTAAAAAGAAATAAGTATTTATAGTTAGTTTATGTTTAAATTTAGTTGATGTTTGTCACAATATTGATGAGTAACTAAATGTAAACGTAGGAAAATGATAGAAATCTCTCTAGAGTATATCGACAGAGCCCAGTTATAAGTCACGTGTCTATGACTTCGTTAAGCTATACTCGATTTTATCAAGAGTTCTAATAAATACTTTACTTGAATAAATTCATTATTATTCTGTTATAGATTCAATGTGTTCTTTTTAACGACAGCCATCCCGAACAGAATTGATTCTAAATTAGATGTTCTTTTTAACGACAGTCATCCCGAATAGAATTGATTCTAAATTAGATGAACTCAAAAAAAAACATGATTTCTTCTACAAATATTCTAGTTGTTAACGTCCATATAGAGTGAAATTCTTTCGAGATACCCTCTAAGTGACCAAATCTACCAGAACAGGGCCTAGATGCATCAGTGAAATTACCCTGGGTAAACGTGTTGACGTCCGTATCAAATGCGGGTAAATTTGGTGGTGCTTACAAAATTACCCTGAGTCATCTCCTCGATGCATGTGGTGGCAGGTCAGCATGTTTGCCCCTTGAATCCTGTAGAATAAGATAGGAAATGATGTAGGGCTCTGAGACTAGTGCGTCGGGTGAGCATGTAACCTAGCATGACTCTAATAAATGGGTAGAATTGTTGCTTGGAGCACACTGGAATTAGCCACAAAGTACGTGCGTGTTGAAATGAGTTAATTACCGTCTGCTTATTATTGTGTTAGCTATGGATGTTAATTGAAGTGGTGGCTAGTCATGAGTAGCGCATCGTTTTTGAAAGTTTTGAAAGTGATAGATATTCTAAGTTCATCGAGGGGATCCAACGCCTGCGAATCGTTTCAAGCGCTTAAAAGGACTTTGTTGCCTAGTACAGGATGACAAATTGCAGTAGAACTCATCCCATAATTAGCATAACAGCAGAGCTCGACCACTTTCGAATCCCTTTCGCCACGACAGCAGTGCACTCAGAAGTGCGCTCCTGAAATAACCCGTGAGCCCGAAATGAGTAGTGGCCTGTCTACGATTTCGGCAAGAAAACGAGATGTGAATGACTTTCAGACGGATTGCTCCTATTTGCCTCTCTTACGAATAGCGCGCACGAAAATGCTTATCCCTGAGGTGGGCGCATGAGATTTCCGAAATAATTGCATGTCATCCTTGCCTGATGAAGAAAAAAGATGGGTTATCGGGAGAATATTGCCCTGCCTTATGAGATCATTTATGTGTGTGAAAACACAGCTATCAAGAAGGCGATAGTTGGGGTAGAAAAGTCTGCGACAGTATTCTTCTTTCGAGCGGAGGCTCAGCACAAGCTTATTTCCCGATCTTAATCAGAACTCAGCCCTCTTTCAGAAATTAAGAGCAACCCCCTTCGAATGCACGGGTAACTGGCGCTGCCTTAAAAATCAATAGAAAAGAATTGTCTATTAATAAAGTTAAAATAACGAAGACATCTGCCGGGATTTTACGACAACCTGAAAGCTTGTTCGCTTTAGTGACCACTAACATAGGCATTTATTTTTCTAATCGGAGTTTACTTCCTGAGCCTATTTACTCGTGTATGGATTAGGGGACAAAATGGACAGATAGTTCTCGCAACACTTTACTGCAAATTCAATAATGTAATGACCTTCCATATTACTAATAATATTAATACAGGCCAGGAGACCGGATCAAATGAGCAATCCGGATTTGAAGTGCTTTTCGACAAGACGTAAAAATAACAACAGAAAGATTCTTGTGCAATTCATACAGAAAAGGAAAGTAAACTGAATATGGGTGACAAAATTCCGCACTCCACTCCACGAGCGTAATTGTTTTGCAACTCCTCTCTTGTTTTACGTATCGGAATTGAAACTTGGAACTCGATTACAGCTTTTCCTACTCTGATAACTGTGCAGCACGAACGCAGCCTGAAAGGCGTAATGTTTTGAGTAGAAACCCTTGCAGCATCTGCTCCCGCTTGCTGCCAACCTCCCCTCAGTTGCTGCCATCCATCAGCAATTCCTGCTAAAGGGAAGAAAGTTTGAGCAGCAATCGAGAGTAGAATGGCAGCAACTGGGAACTGTTGCTGCTAGGATTTCTAATCGAACCAAAACGCCGTTTGAGCTGCGTTCGTGTTGCACAGTTATCGGAGAAGGAGTCGCGTAAACCACAACTCTACTACTTATTTGGCAGAGACTAGGAGTAATGGTAAGCAAATTCTACTATTGCCCAGCGCTGCCCATATTTTTCGCGTTTTCAGCGCTGTAATTCTTTTCTAAACAAATGCAGTTATATTAGGTTGAGGAGAAAGTAATGGAAGGAATGGCATTCAAGTAGCATCCTCATCACTAACTTTTGAGAGGGTTTTTCTCAGTGAATTGAGTATACACCTTTGAAATCTATGACATTACTCCAACGCATGGGAATTGCGCTGTCTCTCTGTTCTCAGAATTGCGCAAGCTGCGGCTGGTCATACAATGGGACTCCCTCTCGAAAATGGTCAAAATCAAAGGGCTCCTCTTCGCTCAAGGAGAAACTGAGGGGAGGGACGAGATAGTGATGAGAGAGTGACAAGACAGGAGAATAAAAATAGTGGGTTACAAGAGTGGTGGAAAGGTCCGCTAGTTTGGGACAGGAAAAACGTGGGAAAATTGGCATGTAAAAAAGTGGCGTGGAGCAGGGTTTTTCGTTTTTGTCGTTTTTCTCCAATGGTTCCCCTCAGTTTTCAGACCTGGCCTACCCATATGGTAGCCGTGTCTGTACTACCTTGCGGGAGCAATTCGAATCACGGTAATCACATCGCGTTTTGAAGTGAGAGCGTCCTAAGCGTGATTCCTTATAAAGGCCCATATCTCGAGATTTGAACTAAGTGAAGCTGTTGTATACTGTGAAATATTTAGCCACTCCCTCCTTGATTGCACTGCTGCTGTTAATGACCTCAGTGCTTGCCAAGGTGTTGCAGAGCAACTCACAATCGAAGTTGGGTCAGAATCGTCCTTTCACATTTGAAGGCGTAACTGCAGCAAAAAGCAGTCCCTGGTTTTCCAATGGCCACAGGATAATACCTTGAGGAATCTCCGACTATGTGAGCAGGCTATGCCTGATCGATTCATCAACAATAAGGAATACGAAAGTTTGGAAAAATTTCTTCCATTACTTTCTCCTTCCTCAACCTAATACTTAATAAGACGTTGTTGACATCGCCGCCAAATCCAGGTATGCCAAAGGAAGACGGCCCTCCCTAATGAGGAGATTCAGGAAATGTCGCTTCAGCAGTGGATGGAATGGAAAGGAAATTGGATGATGATTTTTATCTCTTTCTTTTCATTGCAGGCCACATCATCTACTGGAATCTATACTCCCATGATTTTCCTCCAACAATGTCCCTAATAATCAAAGGTTATTGAAGTAATGGCGAAGAGAAAGTGAAGTGAAGTAATGGTATTCGGTACGAGGAGGATTTTAGGAAGAAATACAGAAATTGCTAGGCGGTGACTTCATCTCCTGAACTGCATGGTTAACCGGTTGGCTTGTTTAACCAGCAGCTAGTTATGTGTACAGAGGAAAACCATAAAGTACACGTCGCAGCAAAATAGCTAACAGTATCACTTGCTGTTTCAGATATAAAAACCAGCGCATAAGGTGTTAGTTAGTTTACCTACCTTTACTTACTCCCAGTTTTCGCACGCCTTGAAATTGAAGAGTTATTACTTGTGCAAAAACGTCATCAAGTTATCTTATTGCTTAGCTACTGAGAAAGTTTAGATTAATGAGCATGTGAGTTAGAAAGAACGAGAAGAAGCTAGAGCAGGGGACAGCGGATTTGTTTTAGAGATTGCAGGACTGATTAGTGTGAATTCTTTGAAGGGAAAATAATTTCCCATCCTCATGTTCGAAGAAAGATAATTACAAATTACAGACAAATTAGCAACATGTTTGACAAGCTTTGTCAGCTATTTCGAATGAGGACACTTTCGAACAATGAAGGTAATTAGTAATGCGCATCGAATATTATACTAAGGCACAAAGGGGGGAAGGGGGGGGGGGAGGCACACTGCAATGGGCACTGAATCATGGAGGCGGGCTCCACAGATCGAATCGCTCTTAGGTGGAATTCCTGCATGCTTCCGGATAATAGATCGCAAATGTAGTTAGTTTCATCTTATTGTTAGTTGGTTAGAGATGTACGCAGAAAACTGGTGGTGCTCCTTCCAAACCGAATCCCACCGAAGTTGTCGGTGAGTAGGGACTTATCATGAACCTTGACAATTTTGAGAAAACTTGATATCTATGTATTGAGACCGAACAAGAAATATTTATTTATATATTTCAATACCCTCAAAGGTGCACCAATGAAACAAGAGAAACACGCAACGTAGATCTACGCGAAGTTATGGCAGCGCTCCTTGTATCATCCTTTTTAATACAGGAAAAGCCAGCCGTACGCCGCCGCCCTGCGTCGTCATCCGGCTCGCTCGCATAGCTCAACATACGCCCTATTTTATAGGCTTATTTCGTTTTTAAGATTCTGGACGTTCAGGACCAACTTCTGGTGAAAACCCCATTCCCTCTCTTTCTTCTCATTCTTTCTCCTTCTCCCAATCTCGCTCTCTCGCTCTCCCATCTGCTCTTTTTCATGAGCATTGATAGGAAGGAATTTAGAGCTTTCTCATTCCTCAACAACCGAACTCTCGGGTTGGGTTCTGAGTTTATGCATAATTAAATTAAACAAGTCGTTCGATTTTGATTCAATCGTAAGTATTAGGTGTTAACATGAGTCCTTGCGCTTTTCTTCGGATGCACTCTTCTCCACCTGTTTGTTTGCTTTCAGGTACAGTTGGTATACTGTTCGAAATCGCTAATCATCCTCTACAAGAATGAAAAAAAAACTCTCTTTGAAAACGACAGTTTGCTCAAGTTCTGAGCCTACGAAGAGGAGTAATGAGTCAGTGGAAAATTGCGCAACCGACTGTTGCCTATTCTGGCATTCAGTTAGAGTTCGAAGAGCTATCGAAACTGGTCATGCGACCTATGCAAAGTATGAAAGAGACGTTTTGCTTGGAGTGAGTAATCATTAGGAATGTTTTGAGCTCAAAGAATGCGGACATATTTGGTCTCGGTGACATCATCCACGTTGACCGAATGGAATTCTTTCAAGAAGACGTGGGAATTGCTCCAGATTAATCGTATGATCTAGACATACATCATACTTCTCAACACTTTCAAGTAACTGAGACAATTCTGCTAGAAAAATCAGTTCGCAAGGGTCTAGTCAACTTGCCCCATGGTGAATTCAGATCCCACTTTCCAAAAACCGTCCAACTGCCGCTACAGCAGTTGCACTGATGATGTTCTTCCGTGTTTATATTCTACAGAGCGCGTTTATATTCTACAGAGTTTACAAGCTTAAACAGTATCGGATGCTCCCCGCTCCCTATTGAATACAAGGAATAAATGATGTTTTTCTTCAAATTGGCGTTTCTATTTTCGAGTCTAAAAATCAGGGAAGTTAAAGTTTCTGAGAAACACTTGGTGACATATTACAGAAGAAGAAAAGCGCTTTCAGATGGTATAGAGCATGTTACGGAAAAATGCCAGAAAAACCAGCACTGAAAAAAGCGCAAGGACTTATGTTGACATCTAATATGTATTTTGCGCAGGCACGCACAAAGCCACAAACTTTTTTGAATTACGTGTGAGGTATGACATGGAAGAAACAAAGAACCAAGCGCAAGAAACAGCAACAGACGACAAAAGCTTATAATAGTAGCATAAATCGTTAGTCTTGGATCATTCCCAACGTGCTCCGATGCCGAAATCTGTAGATTATGCTGTCATGACGTAGATACATCTGCTCACAGGTGCCATCATCGGGATGTCGGCGGCAGATGAAATATTAGGCTTTGCATATGTACTGCGGTAGATTTTGCTCAAGATATATAGTGCTAAGAGACAAACAAAGGTCCATTAACTACTGCACAATGACCCAACTTTGAGTTTTTCCGAATCTTTATAAAAACTGATGAATCGTGCAATTTCCAGCCATGCTGTTGAATCCCTTACCACGCAGATAGTCCAGCACAAAGCATGCCACTGGCAACAGAAAGTGCAGATGGTTTTTAAAGGCTCTCCTCTCGTCGTTTTGGTGAAAAAAAAACTGAAGCGGCGCTGTCAATTAAGCGGTCAATTTAATTCTAAGCAAAGACGTACGTGGCATATGGTGCTCTTTTGCTATAGGACCTCAAAGGCCTCATCGAGAGAATATTCGAAGGGGAGTTAATGAGAGGCTTGAGAAGCGGAGGTCGTCAGAGTTTTTTTTTTTTTCTGAACACAACATATCTTCCCCCATTAAAATAGGGATGGTATTTACCATTGAGTTCACCGGTGGCGAATATGACGACCCCCACAGTCCACCACCTTATTGTCATTCATCAAAAAGTTTACCCAATCCCTGCCACTGAGGTGACGTACCGAGTATTCTATGGCTGTGTAATAGCGGCAGGTGAACACCGTTGTTGAAATATACCCCCATGGTGCGGGCAGCTTTTTTTTTTCGCAAGTATGGGGAATGCGAACTCTTTGGGGTAAACGCGTGATGAATGTCATTTTCGAGTTCACTCCGGAGTTAAACTCGAGACCTCATACCCCATGTTAAACGCTTACCTCTAAGTTCAGTGATGAATTCCACCTTTGATCTACCGCCAACACGTCTTTTCCTTCACTCGAAAACCCCCCCCCCCTCCTCTTACCCACCTTTACTGTGGTAATCTGTCAATCCTCCCGTACTGGCAAGCATCCGGAGTGATTTGAAGGTATTCTGGTACACTGCTAGTCTAATAAATGGGGCGAAACAAGCTAACTCCTTATAATTCATGAAGAAAAATCACGCCAGGCATTTCCTTTCACCCCTCATCTCAAGCCTAAGTAAGGATGAAAATGGAGGTGCTGCAGACCATTCTGCTAAAAATCTGATTTTCAATTTGAATAGGAAGCCAAAATCGACCTCTGTGAAAAGAACGGACACTTTTTGTAGAATGCTAGATTTCAGTGGTGCATGCACTCAGCTGCTCGTTGCACCCCTCAGTGCACTGGTCAATTCAAAACTGTGCACTTTGCTTGGATGAGAAATTCCTCCAAACTTTTGCATTCGCAGATTGGAGCCTCCCACTCGTCTAAGACAGTTTCCGAAGTCCAACAAGGCACGAAATGAGCATCGCATACAAACTAATTGTTTCGAAGACATATAAAGGTTTGCGGGCGCATTTCTTCTGGGAATGTCTCACAATTGAAAAGGTTGTACAACCTATGGTTAGTACTCTTTACAATAAAATTGTAAAGAATGCTAAGCACAGATTGTACAACCTTTTCAAGTGTCTGTCTCCTAATAACCCTTTAGTGTTGTCATCATAGTACAAATCTTATGTGAGGCCTTTACTCGCACAACAATATTCTACACCTACATCAGAAAAAATGTAGCGTTGGTTGAGAAAGTGCAGAATATATGGTTCTACAACAAGCCATAATTAGAATCGAAGGATTTAAGTACTATGTATGCAACAGCATATCTAGCAGTGACAATAGGAACAAGGAGCTGAGCCTTCAAAGTTTCGAACCGAGAAGGAAAAGAAATGATCTGATAATGATCTGGGAAATTCTGAAGCCAAAAGCCGACACAAATGTCCACAATTCTTCCTTTTAATCTATCAGTGACGAGTAGAGATCTATATAAACTAGTCCTTGAAAGGCCAAGATCCTCACCGAATTCAGCCTTTTGCGAACTGAGTCCCATTACTCAAGGCTGAGTAAATCTAAGCTAAAGTTCAACTGTTAAGTGTCCTCAAATGTTCCCACCAGCTTAAGTGGAATTAGAAAATGACTCATAATTCTTGTACTGATGTTTGTTCGTGCTTTTCCTTTGCATCGCTTGAATGTGCATGAGAAATCATGTAATAAAGTAATAGTTCCTGGTAATGACTCAGTGTTCTGAATAGTCAGCAAAACGAGAGGCAGGCACGAGATCCAGTAAGATATGTACAACGGCTAGAACTAAACTAAAGACCGCATTTCCGCCATCAATATTTAACTGTGTGTACTCAATGCCCCAAACTTAGCTGAAGTTGGGCTACTATGATCATTTTCAGGCGAAAATTAAAAAAAAAACTGCTTCACAGAAGGGGAGAGGGACGCAGACGAGGGGCGGGAATGAGAAAATGGGATCCTAGTCACTTCAGCGACCCAAGCACATGGAATTTTGAAATAGAGCTAACAACTCCTTTATTTAAATTCGAATAATCAAAAAGAAATACTTTGAAGGTAAGTGAATTATGTTAGGAATTATTCCAAGGAATAAAGTATATGATGCATTATTCCAAAGAAAAGGTATTCTAAAAAAAATAAAAGTTAAAGTAAAAACCGTAGTGCCATCCTCCCTCCCCGTCCCCCTGCGTGAACCTGTAGAAGTTCTTTCAATGCAGATATTTTCCACTTTCACTTCCAAAGAACATTTAGTTCCTCATGTCGCACGACGACACAACATAATGGTTCTCTGGTCAGTGAGTTCCAAATTCTGAAGATTGCGTTCCGTGTAGATGATTACATGATGTTGATGATGTACAAAGCTTGTGTTCACCCCTCCTCCCTTACCTTGTCAGAACACTGGTAGGTAAAACAGTTGAAAAACACGAAAACACTCTAAAAAATGTTCAAAACTACGAATACATTGCTACAATATCAGACAATATCAGAAAAATGGAGGCGAAAAATGTGAGGACACGCATTTTTCCTGTAAAGTGCCACTAGGATGGGAAAAAAATTTCATGGTATTCTGTGCTGCATGGGAGAAATATTTTCTTAAAAAGTTGTAAAAGACATACGATGAGATAACACATCCACGCAAAAACTTTAACGCTAGATTTTTGCATCTACAATAGCGAGTGTCCTCAAGAGGCACAGGAGGTGGAAGCCAGAAAAAAAGAACTCCTGAGCGTTTGGCTGGTCTTCGTGGGACACGTAACTCATTTTTACTGCGCACTTTTAGCCACAAAAAAATGCTCCATTTTCATAACCATCAATTATTAATTCATAATTCATAACTTATTCAGCCTAATGGTGCGCATGTTGTAAATTCTACTGGGCTGGGATTAATGAACGCATAACCAGGCGGAAAGGTGCTAGTAAGCCAACTATCGCCTCCTGCGTCTCCTAGCATTACCAAGTTTCTGCGATAACCAATCACGCTAATCATCCTTGGCTTGCTTGGTGTCGTTTCATGAATCTCAGCCTTGGTGTCTATGAGCAATCTACTCTACAGAAGCTTTTATTTTTTCCAGCGCAGAAAAGCTCTTGGAACTGAAAGCTTTGCCTTTAACTTTTTGTTCGTGTTTACGTCTCGTAGTGCGTGAATAATTGAAAATTACGTGAATAATTGAACCAAAACCATTGGAAAGAAGGAGAAGAGAAATCAAAGGAAGGACTCCGTTTCGCTCAGACAGAAAAAATAAAAAAAGCAAACAACCAAACAAATGTTATGGTATCCTGTTCCACTTTACCATTTTTGAAGGTTTTACAGGGTTTTTCGGACCTCGTAATTGTGTGATTCTGCTCAATTATTCAGCAGTTTGGATATGGGGATGAAAAAAGCAATCAAAGCGAGCGAAAACAGCACTTTGAAATTCACACGCGACTCTTGTAACAACACACTTCAAGCCGTTATATTTCCGCTAGCACTCAAATCTAAACTTCATGTTTTTGTGTTTCTGTTTTCAAATGATTTCCACAAACATTGCTCTCACGCGGTGTTAGGAAGTCTACCTGGGGGAGAGAAGAAAACCGCGCAGCTCATCAGTGAGCCGCGCCAGCTTTGGCGTACTTCAGTTTGAGAGACCATTAGGCTTCAGTGCTACCAGCGGGTTTCCTGGATGGTAAGGCAATTATACTTGTGGTCCATCGCAATCATAAAAATCTATTCTAAAATTTTTATAGAAATCTCGGAGCTGAGAAAAGAGCCATAACTTGAAAAGAGATGGAAACGTGCAAAAGGGCGCGGTTGTCAATGGGTTAAAAGCCTGGCCCTACTACTTTTGGAGGTAATCTATGAGAATAATCGCCAGAAGATGCTTGTCACAATGATGTATGTGTTTCCGGGAACAGATGAAGGTCCGTTCTTGAGCCCGGATTCTTGGGGAGCTTGTGGGCGGAGCAGAGAGGCGGGCCAACGGGAGAGGACTAGGCTTCTGGATGATGCACTTACGGGAGTGCACCTTCTGAGAAGATTCGTACTTCTCGCAAGAAGTCCGCACTCCATAACAGGATAGGAGAAGAGGTCCGCGTGACCAGCAATGCTGAGGCATGATGCAAAGACTCCGAAGTCTCGCCCTGGACACGCCCCCGCTCTCGCCAAAAATTGGGGCTCGAGAGGGGGTTTTTGCGCAGTTTCGCAAGGAATCACGAATATACTATAGTCGGAAACTTTTCAAGAACTTGTCATGCGAAAATCTCAAAAAAAAACTTTTCCGGAATGGGACTGCGCCTTTAGTGACTATTGCTTACCGTTGCTTTTCAGCAACTCAAATTCGATGATTTTGTACGAAAAAAAAATTCCACTTTCTTCTGTCGAGAACCTGTGCACTGCTGAATAGAAATTATTCTCTAACAAACTATAAGACACAAAATATAATTGAAGGCATGAAGGAAATGTATAGGAAGGGCATTTGGAAAGAGAATACATGCACAAGAAAGCGCTTTTGTAAGGGAACTCGCCCGATGCTGAAATGAGAGGTTGAGGGATGGACCACCCAATATACCGCCTACTCTAATGAGTAGTTCTGGAGAGCCAATTAGGCGACGAGTCATTCCACCTTAGTGGTAACCATTTGCTCAAGATTCAGTACATTCCATGAGTCCTCTCAACAAATTGTTGGCTATTTTCTACTCAATCAGCCGAAAACTCGCATATTTGCACAAGATGAATCCACGCTCTCCTGGCCTCTCAACTAATACGTCCCTAAATTGAAGCAATCAAGAAGATTTGCGTCACGTTCAGGCCAAAAACCACCAGACATGCTCATCAAAGCCTTGGTGCGGGAAAATGTGGTAGGCATTTATTTTCAAGTTCTAACAATGATTTTCATATACGATGTATAACATATATAAACAAAGTGAGGAGGCCTTTCTGGCGAATAAAAATCTGCTTGATATAAAATAATTCCTACATATGTACCCCAGTAAAACACTGAGCATTCAAAGCATTCCATGTTTCGCTGTCGAGCATGCAGTACTAGTACAGGTAAGCGCGACTTCATCTCGTTGGATGATGTCTTCAAGAAAGATTTCTTTCTTGGGTGGAGCCAAAATGTTTCTTTCGAACAACCAATTTTTTTTGAATATCCTGAGAAGCTTGCACTCTTCGATGTATTGGGTTGTCCAGTGAGTTTGTACTGTTTCGTCATTGGCTCAGTGTTCCTCTTGCTTTTTATATTTCTTTAGGATTAGCTCTTCTACTCCACAGATCGTTCTTCTCATTTTCTTCATAACTCAGTTTTTCTTCTTCTTCAGTTTTTCTTCTTTCTGCACGCATCGGAGATGGAAATTCGATGATCCGGGGGTTACTACAGTGGAAAGAATGCGGTACATCAAATAACCAACATGCTGGAGAATGAGAGAAGATTACAAGACGCATTTTATCTCAGAGGTCAGACAACCTTCGAGAAAGAGCGTCAGCGTTGATCGAACAAGGAGACCTGTGGTAGCAAGATTACTGGTTGCGGTTATCCGTCTACTGTCTGCTGCTTTCCTTCTGCATCGAACAGACCTAGCAGTCCTTCAGAAAGTTCAGAATTGGACTTGAGGTCCTCTCCAGTCTCAGAATACCCATAGAACTCGTCTAAGACTCTGCAAGATCTAAAACCCTTCTACTCGGCAATCGGATTGATTTCCAAAGTTACTGTCACCCTCTGTCCATGCCCCTCGACCCTCACTTCTCTCCCTGAGCTACTCAACTTCAGAGAACATCCCTCAAACTCACACATATAACTGTGTACATGCAAGCGACACTTTGTAAAATCCTAGGGGTTGGCATAATATTCCCGCCTTCAAAGCTTTGCACTGTAATTCAGTAGGGGACGATGTTGCAGCTCACGTTTTCCCATAGAACAAAAATTTTGTTTCAGATGTTTCCGTAAATAAATAGGCAATGAAAGATGGGCACAAAATTTCAAAACTTAAAGGAAATGAAGAATGTGTCGTGCTCTACAATCCGTGATTTAGCCTCCCTCTGGCTAATATTTGCACAATGAACCACGAATTAAATTGAATACATAAAGAAATTCACAAAATATTGATGAGAAAGTGTTGCAAAAATTGTTGCCTAAATGTTCTCACTTTTCCCCTGTGACAGGAGCTGTGCGAGATGCTTGCACGTCATTTCAGAAGCGTCAAAAGTGTCACTCAAACATTTGCGTCCTGTCTAGTTCTTTTGCTTCTAGTAGACAGCAAACATAGCCGAGCATATGATGAGCAAGGAGGGGGGAGGGGGGGGGGGGGTGGTGAAGAGAAGAGAGGAAAAAAGTTCTTCGTCCATGTACACCCATTTTGAAGTTTAAAAATCTGCCATCCGTACGGCACATCGTCCGTGTTCTTCCTGACCTTTCTTACTTGTCCAATTAAAACACGATGACCTTCCAATATTTGAAGGGATGTAAAAATAATGTAAGAGCTAGGTCCCTAGCCACTAGCTTTCACAACAGCATCTAGAAAGCTTATGACAGTAGCATGCGAGAGAAAACGTTGAAAGGATATTACAGAAAGATCTCGTTCTGCAGAAACGCAGAATTTGCGAGTGATCAGTTACCAACAGAGTGAGTGTTTTGAACTTGATATTTCGTGTGATTTGTGACGGTTACCTACTAATTTCCTCCCAACCAGAAAAGCTAAATCGGACTTAGATGCCAGTTAAAGTTGTGTTCATATTTTACACTTTCTGCCAAACCACTACCACCCCTGATGATTCAATTCATTGTGGCGCTTGCGCTGAAGACGAGACAACAGAATGTCTGTAGAGAGGGTGCAAAGCTACATATGTACGTATACAGGATTAGTATGAACGTCGAGAGTGCCAGAGTGGGAGCGCTGCTCTGGATACCAGATGAGGTCGTCGATACCAAGCAGAATGATCTTTGCGCTGCGGAAATTCCATCTCGATGGGTTGACGTTTTTATGGGAAGAAGGAGCTGTTTGAGTGGCATGTGTGTCCCGTCGCTGTTATAACCCCCGAATGACAGCACAACCAGGATATCTACGCCCACCAAGGAAGTAAGCAAGGATTTTGGAGTTTCTTATCAACGAGAGACTACTATGGATTATTCTCGCCTACTCCAAACATGGATTATGGCACGGGAATGAGTCATCGAACCGGATTTAAATGTATTCCTAGACGAGATCATTGATCCACGGTGGATGCTCATCAACCTAGCGAAGCACAAGAAAGCAAAATTTAGCTAGGCACATCCAGAGATCTCCTTTGCAAGCTGCTCGGTAGATCTTTGATTTGGTGCTAGTAACCATCTCATTCAACATAATCCAAAAAGATTTTTTTTTCATTCAAAAGCCTCATTAATAAGGGTTTCGCTCCCGGCCCTACACTGCATGTACACAGCCATATTTCCGGAAACACGAAACCCACGAAATTTGAGCACAGCTTTCACACCGACGTGCGATATTATTGTTTCTGTTAAAAAAAATGTATTCAGCTGTTGCAGGTGTCAGCTGTGCTTTGGACTCTTGCAACCCTCTTGAAAGTCCCCTAGACGATAGATATACTCTACTCTACTGGGAAACACAGTTGGAGGATTGCCGCAAAGAAGAAGAGCGTGGGAAAGTGTGCAGAAATTAAAGAGAGTGAAGAGGAAAACAGGTAACATGCGCGATTACTCAATTCTCTTCGCGTTTGAATAGTAACATAGGTTAGCTCGCTAGTGAACCCACAACACTGATTTCACAGTGGAAGTTTGGGATTCGAGCAAGAACTAAATTCAAATAAGTAAACCTGTAGCAACATCACTAGATGGGCTTGATGTGCACAAAGTATTGTCTGAGGGCTACAATTATTTCTGGCTGGAATTAACCAAATCCTGTGAAATACCACGTTCTCCCATGCAACTTCGTCAAAAGGCCAGAATCCTCGAAGCATCGCAAACATTCCCAACTCAACATTCAGATGCATGAGTTAAGGAGTTTTTTCGCCCCAACGTGCGACAGTAAACCAAATTTAAGGTTGATTTCCAGCATAGAGCACAGTTTCCCGCTCACGTTATTGTGTTACACGATGTGGCATCGATCGATACATCGATTACTCGAAGAGAACTGTTGGACAAAAGTGAACAGAAAGTTGTTCTAGGAATTGTGTAGTCCTTTAGAAAGAACGGTGACCCCGCTGAGCAAGCTGGGCAGGTAGAGATAAAGGTGGAAAAGCGTACATAACGTTCCGAGCAAACGATATGTTCGCACATAGTACGATATTTTCGTAAAGTAATAGGTATGAACATGTTCTTTCTCTCTATTTCTGGTGTTTTTGCTGTAACCCATTGGTAAGAGCCTCTCTCAAACTAAGAACAGCATGCGTAATTACTTCTACAACACGCTAATAAGTAAATAAATATTAACTTGAGCCAGAGCCATAAGAACGACGGATGAGCAAAGTGACCAGTTAGATCAGTTAATCTTCGCATGCAGATGTTATAGACACAAGCAGGCGAAATTCATTTAAAGCAGCAATTTCACAAAGTGAATGGGAGCCATCAGTGGGCACATTCAGGCAACTCATCAACACAGTCGAGATAGCCGTGCGCTGACAGATGTGCCCCATCGACGTTTACTTTCTAGCTGGAAAGCCGTTTCAACTTGACATGTGCGAATGCTTTCGGAGAATAACGAAAATACCTAAACTGCTTGTCAGTTCACCTTTAATGAGAAACTGCAGCATTGTGAATGCTGCACGAATGTGGACAAGAGGGAATTGCTGAAATGGTCGACTTCAAAGAACAAGAGGACAATTTCTAGCAAGCGAAGATGATTAGCTGAGACATATGTATTTCTGCCGAAACGATCGGATGGACAAGATTTGAACATCTTTGGTAATTACTGAATACTGTCTTGTTCAGTGGGAGTTTCTCTTGTCTTTTTTATCTGTTCCTGTTGTATTTTTTATCCTATACGGTTTTATCTCGCAGACCAAGATTCCTGAGGTTGTGGCGCGCCTACGGGCGTATTAAATAAATAAATAAATAAATAAATAATGGTTTCTAATTTGCATAGCTACAACGTACTATATGTGTAGCACTTTGCGCTGGTACTCCCCGCTGAGTTCGAAAAAAAAACTCTTTCCATCATAACGAAAAAATTGGATAAAAGATTGAAAATTGCATGTACGACAACGATTGAGCAAAAGTAGTCCGTTTGCGGTCCCTTTCCACCGTCTACGGGTTGCAGCTATCACATCTGCTTCGCTTATTAAGAGCAAAACACCAAATAATAGTATTAGTTTCTCAGCTTCAATTCCAAGTAACTCTAAGCAGGGTGATCGCGTCGGGTTACGATCACATAGGTCCCAGCAATGGGGAAATTGTGCGAAATTGTGGATTTTGCTATGTGAGCAGAGATCCAATACATCTGCAATACAAATTGTTTTTCGACGAACTGTCTGGTGCTCTTCAGCAATAGCGACATCTACCATGTGCTATGTAACTCTCTGGTGAATGTCGGCTTCTTCACTCTTCGCCAGTTTTTCGACACAACAAGTAAGCAGGTCCTTCATTTTTCCATGTACCTTTCCGATACATGCTACATGATTTGCCTCCCTTTTGCGGGTTGCACACATGCTTCGCCATAAATCTTTCGACCTATAGAGCCACATTGGGAAGACGATTGCCCGAACTTCTTCGAATAATTCCTTCGTTTTCTCATGAACTGATTATTATCAAATTTTTCTTTTCTACATTATTGCCAAAGTGCCAAAAATCTTTTCATCCCGCGAACTATGGTGCTTTTCAGCCATGAATTTCGCTTATACAGCATTATCTACGCACCTGATACGTGAAGCAAACAAATAATTCAGTGAAAGTAAGTACTTGTGAGGAAGTAATCATTAAAAATACAAAAAACATGAACAAATAACAAAAAATAACAAACAATAAAAACAAACAATAAATAATAAATAAAAAATGGCGTAAACTGTGATGCAAGTTGGTCCCGTTTACAGCCACTTCACAAAGATAGGAATTTCTCAGTTAAAAAGAAAGTATTCGGAAGATAAAGACTCTTGGATTGTACGACAAGCTGGTCACACCCACGTTTTTATGTCGATCTCGTTCGTCCCAGATATCCAGCTCATCCAACTTTCTGTTGGATGCGGCACCTGCCTTCCTTCCTACCTTTTTGAACATTCGAAACAATCGATTTATACTTGACAGCCATCATGGATGAAACAAACTGCCTTTGAAAGGCCACTGCCGTTCTTTGTTGCAGAAGAGGGCAACTATCCATAGAATATGTAGCCCTTACTCACAAAGACGAAAAGGCAATTGGTGAATTCCTCAAGAAGAGCTCTTCCAAGGAATGATACATATGTAACAATAAAGGAGCAGTACCGCTAGCAGCGAAATCATGTGGACGATAACAAAGGAGAGCTTCAACAGAGCTCAAGGAAGACTTCAGATGAAATTGGGATTTTAGCAACCATCCTAGGGTCATTGTTCTGTCACATGAGGTCTGATCTTTAAAATATCTAGGAAATGTCGGCCACCATTTCTAGCAGAAGAGAAAGATTGGTTTGTGAGCACTGCTGTTTATGATGGTTACATACGCATACCGGAAGAAAAAAAATGTTTCTGCTTTCTGCAGAGTATCCAGCAACATTTGGGTCAGAAAAGAAAAAATAGAGGATGTGTACGAATCCTTCCCCTTGAGGTCCTCACACTATGTATGTAAGTATATCTTTAATAGATCTCAGCAGCATTAAGAGGCCTAATCAGTGGTTGCGTCAGCTAACAATCAGCTTAGCTCATCAAGTTTCTCCCTTCAAAACGGCGCATCATCCGAAATAACAATTAACGAATACATTCATGGAATCGTGAAAGAAACTCATTCATCATGAATGAAGCTCGATAATTGAGAAAATGGGGGAACATAAACATGGTTTTTTTTTTTCAAAAAGACACAAAGTAGGAAGCGACCTGAGTTTGTCGGTCGTGCGAGAATCGAATAAATCCGAGCTATTCAAGACGGTTTTGCCTTTAGCAATGAAACGCGCCAGATGTTGAAGAATTGAGAAAAACCGGAGTCTCGATCACATGTGAAGGACACAGATGAAAGCTGCAACTGACTGATACTATTCATCACTATCGCGGTGGAGGGGCAAGAGCCAATTTATTGTAATTTGGTTCGAATTATCTTGACATCGAAGGTCGAAATCTTCAACATACACATCCCAGTGCTCATCTAACGCTGGATCCAAGAACGTTTCTGGGGCTGATGAGTGTCCTAATGCATAATCTCGCATAGTGAATTTTTACCGAATAATAATTTTGAAAGATTGTTGAATTCCGAACACGGCAAACAAACAAATAAACACAAATAAACCAATGAATGAACAAATAAGTACTAAATTGTGTTGACATATATTGAAACTTAATACTTAGCGAATTGGAACAACATATTAGAGGTATAACATAGAATGACTGCTCTATTGCAAGTAATAGAACCAGGTTTCTCATTTTTAGTTCATCAAAAACTGGTTTGTTTCCCGATTTCTCATTGTCAGGTCTAAGAGGAAAAAGTTGTTCAGCGAACGTGAGGCTAAAGAAAAAAAAACAGAAAAAATAACATTCTCCAGTGAAGTGAGGGTTGTGGTATAAAGGTAGTACAATTCCACGTGAACTGCAACGAAAATAAGGCTTTCATGTGCCACGTCTCAGAAAAACTACAGCAGCCCTCAGACCAGCACGGGTTTTCCTCTATCCTTCTGTTCCCTCAAAAACATGCGAATCTTCTCCACGATTTACCCATTCCCCGAACAAGCCTTGGTTTGTAACTAATTATCTGATCTTGGTTTGAGCATCAACCCGATCAAAGTTCGCATGCTCAAAGCTAGACAGCTGTTATAGCGGAAATGCTCCGAGCAAAGAACAGTTCTTGGTTTTCCTTTTTTTCAAACGATGGATGATTTGTGACAGTCCAAGATAATTCCTCTGCACCCGCCGCACCAGCTCCACTCATTATCCTTTCGTTATGATAAAGGTGCGGATTAGCAAAAATCATCCACGTAGATAACATTGTCTGATGACAATGTTAGTCACGTCTACAGAGAACTCCAAACGGACGCAGTCAAGGTCGGGACCGCGGCGCGGCTCTCTTGGGCAGAGTCACTGGAGCTCAGCATGGTGTGCGCCTGCGTCTCTGCCCATGAAAGCCCCGATCTCGAATCTTGTCTACGCACGTTTGGAGTTTCCTATATGTACTTTTGAACACCGAAGTTTCTTCTACCGAGGTATAAATCCCAGCTTTAGTTAGTGACCGTAATCCAGCATCAAAATAGCATCAAATAGACCTTCTCCGTGTTGTTTGCTCACGAAGAGATTACTTCTACCCACTTCACATTCTCCATAAAGTACGTACATGCACTATGTATTATGCATATATGTATATGTATGGCAGCCGCACGCCAACCATTCTTAAACCAGGGATGTGTACGCCAGGGGAGGGGGGGGGGGGGGGGTTTTGGTGCAGGTCGTTTGTAACGAGGTGTGTACTAAGACCAAACCCATTTTGTGACGCTTATTTCAAAATCCGTTCTCCTTGGCTGCTGTGGAACTCTGTGAAAAACTACGTGATATGTTCCAGCTCTCCGAAGCAGCCAGAGTTAGGTACCCGAACAATTTTTGCTGGGACATCTCATAAACCATTTTAAATCTGAGTAATTTCTAGAAGCCTCGGCTAATCCCTGCTAGATAATCGGCTTGAAGTGGGTTTATGTGATGGTTGTGGTTGAAAATTAAGGTTGCACTATGGTTTGTGTGGTTGACGACCACTACTTTAAAGTCAATTTAACGAATATATTTAGGCATATGCATCTCAAATGCAAAATCCAGGCGTTTTGGGCAAGCTGGAATAATATGATATAACTATTCACCAGTGCCAGACGCAGGATTGGCAAGCCAGGGGTGGGTGAGGAAAAAGTAGCAACTCCACCACTTCCGGGACCCGAGACTCGAATGGAATAACAAAAGCAGCAAATATATCAATTTTAATAAATAACGATAAAAATAGTAATGAAATTAAGCAATTGAAAATGAACTAGCACAAGGATTTCATTTGTGATGTTATTCTGAAAATTCGGCGACCCCCCCCCCCCCTCCCCTTTGCGTCCACTACATAATCACAGGGGGTTCAGCAGAAGGTGTGTATGTTCGACATATATATTCGACATCAATGTCGCAAACATATGATTTATATGATTTGATTTACACCGTGTTCTAAATAGAAGCACCCCTAAGTTTCATTTCCTTGTAAGCCTAACACGACTTGAGTATCCTTTTAGGCATGGGCTCACTAACGAGAATTCCTGGAATAAGATTTCTCCGTGGTGGTCTTCACTTCAAGAATACTAGGAAGTTGTCACAACATGAGCTAATCCAATAGAGACTCGGGCAAGGGCAAGTGCATCAGACGCACTACGCCTTTTTCTCCTATAGAAAAAATTCCAGGATTAATCAGAGAGAAGACGGAATTGCGCTGTAATTAAGAATATGCAATGTTGGGTGTCTCTTGATTAATCAGAGTTTTTTCTGCTTCTTTTTTAGGATTGTCCTTTCGAAAAGAATATAAAATCCAGCGAGCAATGAACATGGAGGGGGACTATTTCCATCAGCTGAAAGGTTTTTCCTCTGAAAAACGAGGTTGAAGCCACAGAAGCGAAGCGAGCACATAGCCACGCATCGTTGGTGTTGCTACATTTTTTTGTATCTTTAGTATTTTTAATTTTCCATTTTTCTTTCGTTTTTTTCCATTGTTTACTCATTCAGATATTTACATACATACATATACGTTCATCTGTTCTATAATTACGTAATTATCTTACATATTCATTTGTACCGTGAACTTCCTATCAAATCTTGCTGTTCAGCACCCACAATGCGCTGTGATGGTTATGAAACAGTGCCTAAAACTGGAGTAGAAATTGAAATCAACGAAAAGATGCTCCGAAATGGTAACGCCATATGGAGCCCAGGAGAAAAAGCAGTAAGAATGGAGGATGTAGTGAAAATGATGAGGGACGGAATATCCCTATGTCTGCTTCTCGCAAACTTTCACTGAACTTTTCATGTTTTCATCAGTAGTGGTCCTGGAAAACTGCCAGAAAGAGAAGACCAGCCAAGAAACTGGAACAACACCACGGCTGAAGTCGCCTTCCGCCTCAATCTGTCTCATACCATGACTGTTTTGTTTTCTTATGTGAAACAACCACATTATTCGCAATTTTCCAATAGTGCTTGAAGGAGCTTGCCAAGTTTGTGGAACTAATTTCTACTGTAGATTATGAAAATGTAGACAAAATGATGAATATCCCTGAAATTTCCACAATCCGAAGAGCTTCAGAAAGGGTTGCTGAATAATTCTTCCGCTGAAATGAACTCCGGAAAGCTACTTAGACTTCTGAAAAACACGCTGAGTGCTCTCGTCTCAAGTTTCTCCAGGAACTAAAAACAGGGAAGCTGAGAGACAGTGTTCTGAGCCGGCAACTCCAGTAAGTGCGAAACACTGCTGTCTTTTTTTTTAATCCGAAAAAGGTAGACCTGCAGAAACACCACATAATAAGGTTAGGTGGAATGGGAGCTCAGATGAATAGTGTGTGAGTGGAGTGCATTTGGAAGCAAAAGGCAGAACTCAAGTATGCGACAGCTTCTCAGAGCTTCTTCGTGCCTCTTTAAGGTGCATACTACATACATACGTAGTATTTGCTTTTTCATGGAAATTCATCGAGTTTCCCAGGGAATTCGAAGAACTTCAATGAAATTAATGCAAATTCGTGCAGGTACGTATGCATAAGCGCCGTTTTACATCCATTTCCCGAAGAGTTCGATCTATTTTTGTAGGAGGAAGAATGCACGCATCTACATATATCCGTCACTCCTCATTATCCACTTCGCTATCCATTACAATTTATCCATCCACGAGTCATTCCTAAGAGCAAAGCCGGTGAAACGACAAGTGTTGGTGACGTAAAAGGATGGTAAGCAAGTTGGAATCATTCTGATAAAGGTGTACTCCGCCGAAACGGGAGTACACACATGTCGATGGATAAATTCTCATTGGATAGCAGAATATCTACACAACACCAGCATATCCGAAAGCTTGCGTTTACCCTACTAGGCCTATATTCATCATTGAGATAACCCAAGGTAAGCGTGTTGACGCCTATATTGACGATGGATAAATTTGTGTTACGTTAACAAGTTTACCCTGGGTAGTTTCAACAATGCGGCCTTTGGATAAAGTTTATCAGATGCTGGTCCGCGAATCGTGGAAGCTCAAAAAAAAATCGGACAAGCTTCCATCACTGTATTAGTGAAGAAAATAGTTACTGAAGGGCGATAGTTAGATGGACAACAGCTCATCAAAAGCGTGAAAGTACCAAGAGCTAAATACAACAAGATGATTACTAAGTGAACAGTTGATGGCAGTTATATATTTACATCCTCCCTCCCCCTCTCTTGAGAACCCCTACGCATTTCCGCCATGAAATATAATTCCTCACTACCATAGCGGACAACTATAGTACTTTTGTGAGAATGTTATTGCATTATTCATTCCACTACATAGATCTAAAGAATATCCTAGATAAAAGGAGACAGAAAAGACAGTTAGCTGCACCGTGCAATAAAGGAAATCACCTAGCGGCAAAACTTTTAAAAGCGAATGATTCTCTACTCAGACCAATAGTGAGGAAATAATGCAAAATAGAAGTCAAGAACAGCGCATATTGTGCTAATAACGACGTATTGCTATACGCTTTCCAATGAAATTCATCTAATAAGAGAATAAAGTCATCAGAAAGGGCGTGGCAAACGAAGATTGCTCACCAGCAATTTTTGTCGGCTACTGTGAGGAAAAGTGTTGGGACCTTCACGTCCTCGAGGTTGTAAGGTTAGTCCAAAATTAGACAAGTTTTTGAAGAATGAGCATTGCACGTAGAAGACATATTGTTGTGGTAGGTAGAGTAGAATGAACAAACAAAGAAGAAAGCATTAATTACACAGTTGGGGTCAGTAAGCCTAACACGCAGCCCCACACATAGCCTAAGATTAACATAGTTATTTACCAAGTTGTTTCTATTAGTTGGGCGCATAATTAATGAGGTCGTGACTTCATGAAAACAATCCTCACTTTTGACTTTTTAGAAATGCTGCATGCATATCACTTCGGGAAAGGTTGGGATACAGCACAGTCGTTTCGCGATCTCAGCGAGCCCACAAAGATGGACCAATCAGCAACGCTAAGTTGAAAGATTGTTCATATTCATATGGCAGGAGCTCCACAGATGAAGAAGGAAGAGGTTGGCCATTAAATCCCTAGCACCAAGAATTTTGGGCATCCGTGGAAGAGGACGAAAGTCTAGCAACGGAATGCTGTCCAAACTCTTCAATATGGACCATTCGAACATGGTTCTTCCTCCAAATAGGCTCAGAAAAGCATGGACATTGGCTACATGGGTCCGCACGAACTCTCAGACAGAAACAGTGTTCGAATTTCCACCGATTTTTTGTAGCAAAACGAGCAGGCTCCATTTCTAAAGGATCTCGTCAATCGAACCTCCTTCCCTTCCACGGCTGCCAAGAGTTCCCGGTTGTCGAAATTTGAACGTAGAGTTCTTTCTTCTTCATTTGAACGTAGAGTTCTTTCTTCTTCATCTGTAGGATTGTAGCTTCCTATTTGAACTACTCAAGTACAAAACCATGAGATGTATGATGAAGGAACTCTGAATACCGTTATAGTTAGCCACTGCAACAGTGCAAGCGATGATACAGGGCGCAGCACCAGGTGGTCATTGACCACCAGGACTTAGTAGTGTCCTGCAGATTCAGGGGGCTTAGCACCAGTGTCCGGGGCGTAGCCAAACACTAACCGTCTATTGATGTTAGGACAAGCAGATTTCAGAGAGGCACTTCTGGAGGATCATCAAACTCGTGGCTGAAGACCACCGTTGTTCAACCATTTACTCCATCCCTACACTGCACTCTGGTGCGCTCCAGTGATAATCTGGTGTTGCTCAACCCGTAGGAGACGTATCATGTTTGGAATTTTGACTGTAAATGCGCACTATACCAGCGAGTATCCCCAAAGTGGCACCGTTCGTTTTTGAGAAAGCGTCTTCGTTTTTGAAAAAAAAAACCGTCATTAGTGGTCAAAAAGTGGTTTTTGACCATTTTTGACCATTAATGACGGTTTTTTTCAAAAACGAAGACGGTTTCTCAAAAACGAAAGATGCCACTTTAGGGAGAGTTGGTACCACCTAGGCGCATTTCTTGGAGTTGACAGCGTATCGGAACACTTCCTCAAACGAGAGAAATTTCCTGGGAAAGTTCCGGGTTTGAGAGAAAAAACCACGCTCCAATGGCAATCTCTTGTATCTGACAGGTCCTATAACAAGTTTCAACGAGTTCTAGCGGGATCAAACAGTTTCGTACTGACAAGGGAAGTGCAACAGGCCAGACTCGCAAATCGGAATGAAACCTATCTGGCTTGAATCTTTGTTGGAGAGGGTGTTACAGTATATATTTTGTTACTGCCCTCGGCTTCAAAAAACAAAAATCCCACCACAGTACCATATGCGCTGCAGCACTCGTCCGTCAGCGACGATGTGGCCGAGTGGGGAGGATGCTGCACTGTCAGCTCGAGAGTTTGAACCCCGTCATGCGCACCTACCTGTTTTGCTCTCTCATTTTTTTATTCCCCCTGTGTTGTTGAAATCAAATTTAAAAGGTTAGAAGATAATACTTATCCTTACTGACGCACTAGGCACGGAATAACTACGTTATATAAAACCTGCTTTTCTCCCTCGATTAGCTATAAAGTAGCAGTCACTTTTCACGACTGTAACTCAAAATCAGGATCCAGGCTCTTTCCTCACTCCAGTGGAAGCCTGCTTCCCCTCTGATCTCTGCAGTGAATGCGACTGTAATGATTGTAGCAGAATTTCTTTCATTGTCTGCGCGTATTGTTCTCACCGCTTTTGCTTTGAACACTTCATTGTCTGTGTGCACCGTTGCTGCCAGTAAATGCTTTCTCATTGACCATCCTTTTTTTGTTTTGAATGAAAATTTTACAATTTTCTAGCGACTCGAGGGAAAGCTGTACGATCACTAAACTACGTTCATAGCATAGTAGTTATTCTATAGCTAGTACGTCAGTAAAGA
The DNA here is from genome assembly GCA_037903475.1 of Ancylostoma caninum. Classification (NCBI taxonomy): domain Eukaryota; kingdom Metazoa; phylum Nematoda; class Chromadorea; order Rhabditida; family Ancylostomatidae; genus Ancylostoma; species Ancylostoma caninum. The sequence goes on along the minus strand of JBAJFG010000103.1, from coordinate 95,385 downwards.
CAAGTGTTGTCTTCTAGCCCTCCAAAATTGATTTCAATAACATAGGAGGAATAAAAAACAAAAATGCAAAACGAGTGTCAATGACGGGATCCAAACCCTCGACCTCCTGCCTATCAGTCCGCATCCTCTCCACTCGGCCACCTCGTCGCTGACGGACTAGTGCTGCAACGCATATAGTACTGTGGTGGGATTTTTGTTTTTTGAAGCCGAGGGCAGTAACAAAATATATACTGCAACACCCTCTCCAACAAAGATTCAAGCCAGATAGGTTTCATCCCGATTTTCGAACATGGCCTCTTGCACTTCCCTTGTGAGATCGGTTTTTTGAGGATTTTAGCTTGAATTTGAGATGATTTAGGCTGTCTTCGCTAAATTTCTTGCTGAAACATCATTCGTCGTCTCACTAACGCTTATTCAATTCACTTTTTTAGTGCTATCTGCTTTTCCTGAAAGAACCCTAGTGTGTAGGTAATACTTAGTAGCCCATTTCGGAATTCGACTGGACTTAGTACTCCCCAACCGACACTGACCACCTAGTGCAGCGCCCTGGCGATGATAGCGACTCCAGTGCGCGGCACCATGCCCACTTGAGTCCGCAAATTCTTCATCTGCATCCACGCACACTGCACGAAAGTGATGACATTGCGCTCAACTCTCACAACCATAGGTGTGGTTGTTGGAACGAGTGTAGGACAAAAACAAGCACATAAAGCATTCAAATTCGGTGGTCTGAGACGTTTTGTGATCGAATCAGGCACTCGTGGGGTTCGACCTCAGCACAAAAGGAGGTTCCACCCATAGTTACATCTGGCGTAGAACCCCTGGTTCCACCCCCCCCCCCCCCATGTGCTGCGGTTTGCTCCCTTCAAGGGCTGCACGTTCTCGTGTGGGGATCGAACCCCAGGCTAAGGGTGCCTAACACAGTGAAGTTTCCAATTTATTTCGTTTACGTCTCAGAAGCGCTTCTTAGGCGAAAAACATTCAACGACCTGTAGAGAAGAGTTTTTTAGACGACTACAAATTCACTCGAGCTTCACGTGGTGTTGCTTCAGTTTCTGGCAGTGTTTTGGCTCTTCTTCCTCGTCAAATTGTTGAACAAGGCACTTTATGACGGCTTAGTCTGTCCCTCGCCGTGCATCGCTAAGTTACCGAGGATTTGGTCGCGATTTCTTCAGTACAGAAGCGCGAAGCGGACCTCTTTCCCCAGAATAAACTGTGACTCGTTCAGCTTGTGCAGTACTTCATCGAGCTTCTTCCCCCTCCTTACCAGCTTTGCGGTATGCTTTCGCTCACACTTGCATAGCCGAATCTGTGATGGTATCATGAGCGGCCTCTGGGGCGATGCCGCAAAGTTTGGTTCGCGGAAGTGAATTCTGCGAAGATTCCGTTTTGGCATCTTTCGCTCCAAAATCAAAAATTCTGTGAATTTGATTCGAAACGAATAGGGCATGGCCAATAAATTTGCTACAGAACCAAATACAAGTTCTCATCCCGGTTATAGGGAACAGGCCAGAGATTCCTTGTTTTAAAGATGATGCAACGAAGAACGCGCATCACGTTTTTGCGCCAATCTAATAATTTCAATATATCCCATGATCGACTGTCTTTTAATCTTGGCATAATGATTTCGACCTTGTATAGTATCTATTACAGCTGTTTTTGGCCAAGATTGTTAATGATTTTATTCCTCCAAATGGCCTACGTTTCGGCGATCTCGCCTTCGTCACAGTCTAATGTAGTCTACAGTACAATTGGCCTGTCCTCCCAAACGCCTCGTCTTTATACAGAACTCATTCAATCAGAGAGTAACCCAAAAGCAAAAACGGAACACACGCTGATCAGTGCTCACCTCAGCTTCCGACAATGCCGTCGAGACACAGACCTAATAATTTCAGTAAGAGCTCTTCTCTTTTAGCGTGGAATCACAACTCAGTTTCGTATTGCGAATAGACAAAGAAGAGAAATACTGAGTTAACGTGCATCCGGTCGTGAGAGGATAATATCAGCTTACCGAAATTAGGAGAGAGCACATCTTTATTAACACACATGTTCCAGTTCATGAAATAGGAGGTGTTGATGTAAGAGATGGAAAAAACTAAGCTGTACTGAACGATCCAGCTCCATGGCAATGGCTGAAAGTATGTAGCTACGAAGAAATGCTGCAAGGTAGGTAGACGGACAAAAAACATGACATGCTCGACAACAAAGTGCATATGTCGGCGCTTCAGTGGACGAGTTCGACGTCCGCAGAATAGTGCCCAAATTCCACATAGATCAACCCTCATGTGTCTAAAATTACCGTATCGTCTATGGGTGGCCCCCGAGCAGTAATGATAGTCAGTGGCTTTAAATTTGCAGTTGCACGTGAGGTAGGGTCTTATTAAGAACCGTGAAAACTTTTCTTCTCGTAAATGCTGCGTTCGAACAATAGAGCATGAAGTGAATAAGCTATAATGTTAATGTAAAAGTTTCGAAGAACCTTAGCCCTCACAAACCACTTTTGTTTTCGTTGCTACGTACTTACAATGAATGCGAAACACAAGCCGTGCTAAGACTTGGAATAATATTATCATCTCCAGTCATTTTTTACTTAGCAGACGTCTTCCAAAGATTTGCAGGGGAAGTGTTTTTTGGAAAGCTCACTTGTTTACACTTCTCTACCGTTTCTTACTTCCGGGGCGTTCCATGAAAGAGTAGCCGGATAAAAGGACAAAATTATTCAGGACATGCGTCGTGGAGAACGGCAGAAAGGGAATATGCACTCCAGGATCCACGCGATGCATTAGTTTGCACCAGATTACAGACAAAAAATCAGTTTGATGTAAGATCATGAAAAAACAGCGACTTTGAGAACAGGAACCCTGCATGTGCTAAGCAGAAAACTGGTATGAGACCAGAACGACCGCAAAGATGAGGCATAGATGACCGATCTGCATTGCTGCGGCTACTTTGTTGTTGATTTCCCAGTGTTTTGCGTTCAAGATTGAAGCAACTGCGCGCCGCCATGCAGATGGAGATTTACAAACATTTCAATGATTCATAGCTGACATCCAGCATTGGCCAAGAAGACTACAGCGTTTAAACTTTGGCCCGCAACTTCCTTCTGCATAAGTATCACGGGGTGACATGACTAAACCCTTGCGATTGGATTCCTTCAGCAAAATTACCTCACTTTATGGTAGCTTTGAGAAGTCTTATATCCATGTATCCATGCGATTCGTCCGGAGCAATTCACACTTCTTCATGAGTGGAATCTGTTTGATCAAGGTGGTTGGTATCAATGAAAGCAAATTTGTTTTCTTTGAGCTTGTAAAATCGCTGATGATCGGTCATTTCGAGCAAAACATCTCTTTCATACTTGGCACAGGATGCTTGGTCAATTTTGACGGCCTTTTATGACTTAACAAAGCCTAAAAGATAACAAATAGGCGAAGAAAACAGCATCCGAAAAAAGCGCAAGGACGTATGTTAACGTCTACTACGTATGTACATGCTTTCCTGGAAATTTGCGCCTTCAGATGCAGTATCCCACCTCGTTTTAGGTGTCGTTGTTATCAACAGATCCTTGATCTCCCCATGCTAATTTCGAAAATGCGTATCAAAAGAGAAAGTGTCCGTCTTCAAGACAAAAGCAAAATCCCGTCTTCCAGCACGTCCAAAGTGCGAGTTTCACGGATGATTTAGGAGGAACGTCCGTGTGTGCTAGCTGCCAGCAACAGCTTTGGCATTTATCCCGGTCTGATCAGTGCGATCCAGTGATATACTGCTTGACACGTCAGTTTAATTCAACAAACTGATACAGACCCAATGCCAGGCTTACAGATTGATCGAAATATTTCACTTATATCACTGGAATCAGCACCCCAAGTAGGTCTAGAATCTGGTTACAGCTCGAGCTCAATGATACAACAGCTGTTTTTTGTCAAGCTCTAGTTAGACTAACGCAAGCTAAAACTGCTAAAATCGATGAAGAGATTCAAGTGAAGCTCTTGGACACATTACTCCCTCATAGAGATTTATTTATTTATTTAATACGTCGTACATAGTAGGACAGACGTGGAAAACTCATCATATTCAGACAAAACATGACCATAAGATCAGAGACTTAGCACCTGAATTTGGTCATTTTTCGTTTGAAAGAGGCCAAGGATCCGGTGAATGTAGTGGTCTTTTTCAGGCGAATCTATGCCAAAACTCTAAATGTGAAGAAATTAGCTCTGACCGCAATTTCGGGTCGAGATGAATCTCCTTCCCTTACTTATTGTATATCTTCTTCCCGAATTATGACGCTTTTTGTATGTGCACTATTATATTGTGAGCAGGTGGCTGAAGCAGTCACTGAAAGGACACCACGATAGAAAAACAGCCTCGATTTTCTTCCACGTTCTATTACAATTTCTCAAATCATGCAAGCTGGAGCCAAAATACATTATTACATTTTTATCCGCATGCAGAATTTTTTTTAGTTTCACAGCTCAAAAGGCTCATGGGATAGTTCACATTTTCACACTTCTCTATTTTGAGCCTGTGAAGAAATTGTCGCGGTTGGCGCCCCAAAAATATGTACTGGGAGTGCGCAAACATTGACATTTCCACGTTTTTGGAATCAGGGTGATTCTCAGTGACATTACAAGTAATACGTATGAAATTCGTTCTATGCATCTGACGAAGACCTAACGGCCTCATTACCAAGCCCTGGTACCAGTGCTCCGCTGCTGCGGAAACTTGGACAAAGATAGAAAGTTCGAGTAGCATACATGGGAGGAGAGGATGGAATCTATCCAACATGAGATCGTAAAGTGATTGGTTACTAAGGCTAATACAAAAAAACAACCGCCTAACGTTTCTAGGATTTTTGCACTAAGAGGCCTTTGGACTTGAGCTAGACCAAAAATGTGGCTTTCTTGGCGCTCCCTGGTCACAGTCCTTTTCATCAGTAGTTCCCAGGAGATCTAGAAAAGTATCTTAGTACTATGCTAATTAAGATGAGACACATAACCCGAGAGGTATGCGCCGTCATGGGAAAGGAAATGTCAAGCCCTTTCCGAGCATTTCCTCCAGTTCGGATTCTTCTTAAAAGACTTCTTCAATTTGGTGACAGTACAACAAACTATCCACCAAACCTCAGCCTAACTTACCTAATATTTGAGTAACGCAATTACTCACCAAAGTCCGCTTTTCATATATACTTATACACTTGATAACGCAAAAAATAGAAATGAGATGTATGCGAGCCATAAACTATACATGAAATTACCGCTTAATGCAGGATCTGTGCTGGCGAGTTTCAAAAGCTCAAATTTCAAGAAAAGCAAAACGAATGGCATCGCGGACTCCATGGAAGTAATTGGACCTTTTGAGAAGTATAATGCTATGAGGTCTGCGGAGACAACAGGTAGGTAGGACTGCTCTAAAACGTGTGGTTTTCAGAAGCTATAAGCATTAATGGCAGCAACATGAAAAACTCTTGCTCCGGAGCTGGAGTGCACCGCTATGAAGTACTTTCCCGAAGCACATGCTCCGTTGCTGATTAAGAAGCATTGGAGGTAGTTCCCATAAAATATCAAATCTAACGATGTATTACTAACTTACAGAAGTCATAAAGCCTCTGTCTGATGGAGAACCTAGTCTGTGGGTGCTTTGCACCACCGACACAAATGTTGCACTCATAATTTAATGCAAAAAAAACATCTATGTGATAGCTTCCTGCTCGACGGCTCGTTATTCAAAAGGCGTAAGTTGGCGTTGCATAGATGAATAACAGGAGGTAGCCATGCTAAAATGCGACAGATGCTACATCATAAACACAACATAACCACTATGTTTTGCTAAGGGTCGGAGGTGTGCGGAATTCCCTGCTTGGAACTTCCTCGTTTCACACTTTTGCAACTATGTATCTTCAATTTATATATTCATCTACATAGTTATTCATTTATTTACATATTTATTTATTTATTTACACCATACAGGCGCACCATTTATGCAAGACAGTACTAACGAGGAGTACTAAAGCGACTGAACTGTAGGAAAAAGCAAAAATTAACACAGTTCTGTCAAGCCATCAAACTTAGGAAGAAGGAGAGGGGTTTGACCACGGCTTCCGCCAACGTACCGAAATCGTGCTGGTGAAAAAAGAGACATGACCCATAGAAACCCATAGAATTTCCATTTCCTTGGAAACTTCGAATCTCGATTTCGCATACTTCCAACATTCTTATTACTGCCCCAAATCTGTCTTAAACTATTCATGTCAGCTTACTCGTCCAAAGAACAAACTTCAAATCAGAGCAGAAAAATCCGTAGACCTATTTCAAAGAACAAACAATAGGAAAGATCCTGTGGGACTTTTCCAGGAGCAAAAAATGAATGACGCTACAAGTACTTCCCTTTCAGATGGGGATAAACACTTATGTTGGTCAATTGTGCACTCGAATTTTTCTACCAAATAAAATGAGGACCATAGCATTATAAATTCTACAAAAGTGGCATCAAATCACTATGAAGACAAGAGGGAGCAGCCTACGCTGAGGCTTGGCGAAAGCCGAGGTAGAGTCTTGGGAGGGCTGCTGTGCGCCTGATTCATTAGCAATTATAGATGCGATCGTTATAAAAACGCTTCAACTTGAAAGTCCCGCTCCCCAATCATAGATGTCATAAACGCCGAACTACAAAAAACACAATTGGAGCATGCTCCTCTGAAATTCATCATAATTACATATGAGAGTTCACACAAATAAACACTATAATTCTGCTAATAAAACCTTTAATTTTAGTTACTGCACGGGCAATAGCGGATTTCTAGTGACATCGTCACGCATCAAAAACTAGAGTTCGAGCAAAATGTTTAGAGCCTATTGCAATGTGGAAGGGCTGGAAGCAAAGCAGGGTACCAAGCAACGACTGGATGGTCGTGACTCAGAAAAAGAGAAGACGAATTGTCGGCGTCCATGCTCCAATGCAAAGGTTCATCTGCAGTCAGCTGTCCAGTCAGTAAAAATCGAATTGTAGCCGAACGACCTTCTATCTTGCATGACTAGAGCGCTTTGCAAAGCTCAGAACAGCTCAAGCTGGAATCTTCCGGAAACATTCAAGCCGGCAAGCATTCACGTGAACGGCTTCAGCTCTATTCTCACATGTATTAGATGAAGTCAGGCCATTAGCGTCCAGTTCTCAGTTCATCTACTTATTTATTTATAATGTAGGATAACCAGTACAGAAATAGAAGAAAACTAACATAGTTCGAGAAAAAAACCAAAGGAACCTATATTGCTCAGCTGTTTCCATGGGGCAGTGAGAAGGGAATGGGAGAGAGGAGGGAGGTGGACATCTCGGATCGGATGGGTAGTGGATCGCTAACACTACAAATCCTTGAGAGGGTCAAAAGAAGAACTCCTGATACCACCTTAGCAGGTAAGCCTGCATCCCCGAGTTCCACAAATAGGAACCGACAAGGGTTAGAATAGTTGGGGGGGGGGGTGACAACTGATCAACACGCGTGTTAGTAATGAGAGAAGAAACGAGCATAAAATGAAAGAGTAAAATGAAAGAGTATGTTAGTAGCAATTGTTATCCTTTTTGTGTGAGATACTGAGACTCATTCCCTTATGGGGGTTGAATTAGCTCAACCTGGACTTGATATAAAAGCAAAAAAATTAGCCCGAATTTGGGGCAGATTCACTAAATATTTTGGCAGGAGGAGACCAGATGAAATTGTAGGCTTAAGATCGTTTGGAAATTGTGATTGGGTTCCTTTAGTTCAATGGCAATTTAAATGGCATGTCGGTGACACATAATACTCCAATAGGGTATTAGTGGAGTACTCCTCAAGCAATCCTCAAGTCTTCTTCCTATGTGAACGCTCGGAAGGGACGTGTGGTGGTTTTGTGATCAAGTGTGCTCTCGTCTCTCTTCTTTCTCTTCTAACCAGGAAAATTCATAGCAAGTAGTTAGTCCAGACATATAGTTTCCAACATGATATCGTCGTTATAGGCAGGGCACAGATTCTTTTAAGAGCTAAGAACTGTTCTTAAGCCACGAGTGGGAAACAAGGAAAACCAGGTGTTGAAGTTGTTGGTCTTTGAAGGCTCGACACTCCGTTTTTGAGCCGCTGAACTCAAGCCTACTGATGTACCCAGATGATCTTGAACAAACAGATAAAACCATTCTGCAGCGCAAGACAGGCGATTACTGTGGGGGTATGGAACACATCACAAGATAACGTCTAGAAAAAAATCGCAACAAAAAAAGTTGCTAAAAATTGTTTTCACATCCAATACGTAAATATATTTATATATTGAACCAGAGCGGTCAAGAACAACAGTAACAGATAGAAACTATCTGCTCCTATGTGTGATCGCATAAAATTCTTCTAGCAGCACGCAAACAGACATGGAATCCTGAATTTCATAGTTCCCTTTTGCACACCTCGCGTGTACTGAAGTGATCAAATAATGAATAAAAACAAATGAAAGCATTTCCAGAGCTCTTAAAAGTTCGCAATGTGATGAATACGAATGTATAAAATCATTTTGGAGTGCGGAAAAGAATTTTCTCCACTGGAATCTAGAAAACGCCGTAAAGCGCAAATATGTAGAGCAGCGTTGTGTTCGGTGAAGAGCTTTACTGATCCTAAACCGATTGAGCCAGTACCGCTTCCTTTTCAAACTCACATCAAAATGCTGCTCTATAGCACGGATGCTATGAGAAAAGAGAGAAAAAGAGAGAGACGGTGAGGGAGAGGGAGACTCTGAGCTACTGTAGGCTACTGATCATAGAACCTCAAAAAATATTGGTACAAAACACAGAAAAGACAAAGATGTATTAGATTTGATCACAAGAAATCGGATTCTAACATTTATTTCGTTATTAAATCTCCGACAGAATTCCAGAAGTGAAATAGCAGACCTGACAGCTTTCAATGAATGCTGTTCGGTTCGAAATCGCTGGGACATAACATCCAGTGATGTTGTAAATTGAAAAGATGCTGGATCGATAAAGTTTGTTGACACCAACATTTTTGAGGAGTCTCTGACACCTCTCAAGTTTTTGCTAGAACAAATATTATTCAAGAATGTCCATGGTTTTCCAGAAATCGCTCCGGAATCCATTACCTTTTTACCGAGCATTTCTATCAGCACCAATGAAACGAAAAACGACAAAAATCGTAAACGCCTGCCAGCATATTAAGCATATGATGTGAGATTCGAGTGCGGAATTGCATGACAGATAGGTTCAGCTGGTTATGCGAACAGTTGCTGAGCAAGGGCGATAAAAAGTGCGACGCCGGCGAAATCGTGGCCGGCCGAGTTGGCGCTGTTGCAGAAGTTCGTATCACAGCAGAACGAGCACCTGAAAGCAGCAAACTGCAGCGGTGGTGGCTAGTACTCATCGCTTGACAAGAAGAAGAGAGAGGTAGTGGAGGTTGGGGTGACCAAGCGAGTTTTCCTACACAACTGTAGCGAAATCAGATGGCTTGTGCGTGACGTGGCTTGTACGTGACGTTAGGCTGCCTCTATCCAAATTTGAAACAGAGCTAAAAGCCTTCCAAACATAGAAATTCAATACTCCGCAAAAACTAAAGTGCTGCTCACTTCCCAGTAAGGATTTCAAGCAAAATTGAGTGCGGACCGAGCTTCTTTTTCTGGATTTGAAACAAAAACAGCATCAATTTACAGTAGCTCTTCCCGTGTAACTAGGATTTCCGGCATTGTTCGGCTGTTCCCCGAAAAAATCTCAGGAAATAAACTCCGCCCAAATATTGTGTGGAGAGTGGTGTGCTGGGAGCATATCATGTGCTGGGCAAGAATGTCATGCCCAATTCGCACCTTAGCGTTAGTTTCGTAGCACCACAGCAGGATCACTGCGGGGAATCAAAAGAAAATGCAAATTTTGGCAAAATATGGCATGATGATGCGAAATTATGTCGCTAACCCTGCGAAGCCTACCAAATAGTCCTTCTCCTTTCTCGGCAAAGTTTGAGCGGATTCTGTGAAATACCCTATCTGCCGTAAACCTATTGTAGCTCTGCAGAACTGGGAGATAATGCAAAATAAGTAAGAAGTAAGTTCATAAAAGAAGAGGGATTCTTTGCGAATAACGCGCTAACACTCCTCTCCCTGAGTGAAGTGGTCAAAAAATATTTACCAGAATTTGTAAGGCAAAAGAAGCTAGAATATCTTCTACTCAATCTCAAGCAATTTTCAGTACGATGCGAGGTACGATGTCTTGGCTGCCCTTGTATGCGTTACTGAGATTACCCAATATAAACATGTTGATGTCAACGTTAACGACGGATAAATTTGTGGGTTTTTGTGCGTTTGCCCTGGGTAATCCGAGTAATGCATTCGGCTTCTGAGTAATTTACAAGCGGTAAAATCAGTAAGTGAGTTTGAGCTCACCCCACGAATCGATGCTCCATGTCGGTCAAGTGCGTGCATCCGGTACGGCAATACGAAGAGCACGACCTCTCAAACATATAAATGGACAGATCCGCTTCAGAATAGAGTCGCCATACCTGAAGATCTCGTCTGACGGTGTAAGGTTATGTCCCCCAGAACGATCCCTTCTAAATGCTCATATCACTAGACTCCTCACCAGTGAACCAACGACTGTGACAACCGGGGAGTAGCTAGGAAGCTCGATCACGATCCTCCAGCAGTAATATCAGGAGCAAGAGCCTACTCGGAATGATTCCTTCCCCCTGCTCGCATCATTTTCTGAATTGCTCCTAGCGCTTCCCTCTTTTAGAAGCAGTTATGCAGGGAATGTTAAAATGATGTCGCTGACCTTATCGCCTGACAAAGTGCTCAACGCATACTCGTGGCACAAATGTTTTGCAACTGGAGATGCATCTGTAGTACACAAATAGCGCATCCCGTACCTTGGGTAAATTCTAAAGTTATACTGAAATTTCATTTTATCGTGGTCTGTTCAGTTTCGTTTCGTGCATGAACCTTCTACGAAAACTAAACAGAAAAGTAGGTTTCCTCCTGCACTCATTAGTAAGGTGAAGGAAACCTACTGAATTGTGTTTGTTAAGTAACGTTTAATATGTGCACGCATTTTTGAAATAGACCTACTGAAAGTTTAGGTAATAACACTAGTAATAATGATAGTAATAGTAACACTGCGACAATACTAATTTTGGCAAGTTTACTGCCCCTCTGAACAAGTCGCACCAAAGCATAAACATCGAGACGCGTGAACTACTTTTAGTAGGAAAAAATACTTCAAAACTCCTACCACCCCTCACATTTTCATATTGGTCGGGAATTATCATTGCAACAGCTACGACAATGTAACCGTACATAGAGTGGGCTCTCATAAATTCAGATTTCAGGCACCACTTGTGGACCCTTCAGGGAATAATACATACCAGCCTGATCGTCGGGCTAACGCCGGCCTCTCAGGCTTCTTTTAGGCTCGCTTCGCTCGCCACGCTTTCGAGTGATACATCTTCCACTACTGGCCGGCGCACCACTCTCGCATACGCGGACCCTTCCAGTAGCATCTCTTCCACTTCTCGGCGTCGGCGCACCACTCTTGCAGCTGTGGACCCATCCAGTGGCATCTTACCCATTGCTGCACTCCGGTATATCAAACTCGCATCCGTGGACCCGTACAGTGGCATATTTTCCACTACAGGAAGCTGGCGCAGCTCTTCCATAGCAGTAGCCCGTTTCGCCTAATTTCCCACCGCCCTTGCTGTTTCACGTCTATCTGGCTGGACCCCTTCTTTCTAAACCATACTCATCCGGATGTTATCCTACACATGACTTGATAAACATAGACAAATAAATACCGAGGTTCATTCATTTTTACTGTGATGTAAACAACTGCAGGTCTTCCAACCGACGAAAAGTGGACCAAAACACCTGTCAGTTAAGGTAAAAATGAAAATTTGCACTCTTTTCCTGCATAACTTGACACGCTGGACGTCGTGATGCAATCAGATTTTTCCGGTAGGGTCTGGTTCTCTTGTACACACACACACATACTGACATAAAATGCCAATTAATACTAACTATGATAATAAATGTTGAACACCTCTCGAAATGTTTGTAAATGGTGGTGTCTCTCAGCTTCATAGTAAATAGATGACTGATGAAGTGGAAAGAAGCTTGTGGATGGTAGTTCTTCTTCTTTATTCACGCGACGTTCCGGGATTTCAATCCCATCATCAGGCACTGAATTTCTACGACATAATGAGCACTGAATACATGTTCACAATCACATCAATGTACAATGTCAAACATACAGTGTTAGTGTATTGCAGCGAGTGATGTCACCAATGGCCGCAGGCTGGGTGTGTGCCGCTTAGAATGAACTTGACTAAGTTTGGGTCGGTGGTGATTATCCATCTATAGATATCAGTTGCGGGGCCTCGGTCATTTCTTCCTTACTGTTGATGGCTAGATTCCTTCTTCTTACTTCAAGAGCTTCACGTATCTTTCTTTCCACGGGGTTGCGAATGTTTCTATGCAACACCACTACTTCCAGCTTAGGAGGACATTCCATGGTGTGCATAGTGTCCGGTGTCGTGAAGAGGCGTTTTGAGGATACGAAGGAGGATGCATGAGACCTCTCCGATGTTCATCAATCCTCTCAAATGGTGGTCGGCTGGTTTCTCCAACGTATGTTTCCAAACATGCTGTGCATTTCACTTAATAAACTGTGTTTTTCAAGCCGCAGATTTGCTTCTCCACGCAGATATTACAATTTTTTGCACATGTGTTCTCGTACTGTCTTGATGAAGTCAGCAAATCTTTTAAACTGCGTGGTGGACGAAAAACGAGTTGTGCTGGAATTTTCGATATTTTCACAGCACAGTTGATGCAATTTGCCAAGTATTCGTTGACATATGGCATAACCAGGACTGCATCATGTAGCGAGTTTCCAACAGTATGACGGTTCGTAGCGGTATCCGTTCTCTCGCAAGATGTCTTCTGCTCTTTGTTTGATTGGTGCCCAGTCATGCGTTGTGGCCTCTTGCGCTATTCTCATGAAGTTGTTGACAGTGTTCATTTTCATGTAGTAAGGGTGACAACTTCGGGAGTGAATGAGCACATTTGCAGACGCGGTTTTTTTTTGTACCAGACGCTTTCAACGTTCCCATTTCTGATTCGTATTTTTGGAAAGGTAGGAAACTGTTTTCTCCGGGTTCCTCTACAGTGAAATGTATGTTATTATTTGCGCAATGGAGCTATTCTACTTCCCATTGCGAGTCCGCGAATTTTTCGGTAAACGATGTTGTCAAATCTGAAGATGTTCTGCTTCAGTACGACCATCAGAAGCTTTCTTATTTCTGACAACATCAGACCATACAACCTCATTTCTTTCTCATGTTCTTGGAGGAGTGTGAGGCATGCATCTATTGCTAGATTGTTATCCACCTTGGTGTAGAGAGCAACTACATTGGAGCTCCGATAAAGGAGGTTTGGAGCTTTGGAAAAGTCACACTGGGCAAGACTCTCCCGGAACTGTTTTTTGTTTCGGAGGTGGGCGTCAACGTAGACAAGAACGGGCGAGAGAATCGGGTAAAATGGAGTTGGGGGGGGGCACTTGGTATAAGTCGGTAATATGACCTGTCCTACACGTTCTGACTTGTTTGCATTTCAGGTAACTATTGTACATTAAGAGAGCTGACAAGTCAGAGCGTTCTGGACGTGTCAGCTAATAAGTCTGAACGTGCAGGACAGGTCATATTACCGACTTATACCAAGTGCTCCCCCCCCACTCCATTTTGTCCGAGAATCTTTAGCGTTATTTATAGTGCGTCGGAATCCGATCCTGTCGGATAACAAAAGGTACGTATCGATCCTCGTCGGAATCCGACGCATCGGAGTTCGACGACGATGCCTGTTCTTACTCCATTGGAACGATTTGCCTCCGAATCGTCGTCGGAGTCCGACGTCGCATCGGATCCACTAGTGGCTCCGATGCGACGTCGGACTCCGATGGATCAATCGATAGGACCTCGTGCGGCGAATTTTCTCAGCTGTTTTCACTCCATTTTCGTTATTTTCTTTTGTTTTTTCTTTCGTGTCACTAACTATCATTTACTCTCCAAATAGCTAGTCCTAAAACCTATCGCATACTTCTTTACATCACCTCACCTCGATGTTGCAGTAATTGCATAATTGGAAGAGTTTGATAATGATATGATGTTATTTATGTGGAAGATTACAATAAAATTCTTGAGGTTGAAGAGAATTTGCAAAAGCTGAGAACTCCAAAAACCAAAGAAAAAGTCAGAAACCGATAAATACAGCTTGATACAGCTTGATTTGCAAAGAAAACATGCGAAATTCATGGATGGAAACAGCTGATCCGAAATCGTGTGCTTACGGACTATAAACAAAGCCACGACGCGTCGTTCCGATTTCGTATCCGACCGTCGCAGCCCGCATCCGATGCGAATCGGACTCCGACGCACTATAAATAACGCTTTTGACAGCAGCCAGCTTAGTTTGTCTGCAGATCACATGATGATATTATGGGTCTTGTTTTTATTTCCTCCACTGATAAAGATTTGATATCGAATTGAGGAGGTAGCTTATGCGTTTTCACTAACTGATAAAACGTTGGCATGGATGGGAGGTTCGTCTTCAATCTCATCAAGGTTTGTCTCCAATTTTGGCGATAGAATTTCTTGTGTTACTTGGGTCAGTTCTTCGAATGCAACTTGGAATTCATTCGAGTTTGAGCGGACATATGTGGAGGCGTCGCTTAGAGTAAGTGTTGCCAGTTGTTTGTCCATTTCCTTATCGATCACTACAGATGCACCACTTTTATCTCCAATACTGAAACGTAGAGATTTTTTCAAACGTAACGCTTCATTTAAGCCACGTCGTTCTGTTGGTGTCATGTTGTCCCTGTGTGGCTGAGTTTGTACCGCTTGGAACTGGCGTATGAGATCGAGTTCCAGTGCTAGCAGATCAGGTGCCCACTGGGGTTTTTGTTTGGGAGCCTCAATATTTGAGAGGATTGATGAACACCGGAGGGCTCTGATGCATCGTCCTTCGTATCCTCGAAACGCCTTTTCACGACACCGGACACTACGGCACACCATGGAATGTCCTCCTAAGCTGGAAGTAGTGGTGTTGCATAGAAACATTCGCGACCCCGTGGAAAGAAAGATACGTGAAGCTCTTGAAATAAGAAGAAGGAATCCAGCCATCAACAGTAAGGAGGGAATGACCGAGGCCCTGCAACTGATATCTACAAATGGATAATCACCACCGACCCAAACATCACTACCGACCCAAACATAGTCAAGTTCATTCTAAGCGGCACACACCCAGCCTGCGGCCATTGGTGACATCACTCGCTGCAATACACTAACACTGTATGTTTGACATTGTGCATTGATGTGGTTGTGAACATGTATTCAGTGCTCATTATGTCGTAGAAATTCAGTGCCTGATGATGGAATTAAAATCCCAAAACGTCGCGTGAATAAGGAAGAAGAACTACCATCCACAAGCTTCTTTCCACTCCATCAATCACCTCTCGAAATGTTTTTTATCAGAGGAAACACAGGTGCTGGAAAGCCGAAAGACGCCATCGTGCAATTCTCGCAGATAAAACACTGTAATTTGTGCCACGGTTCCAGCGCAGCAAAGTCTGGCGATCCCAAATTTCTGATATGAGCTAAGCAGATCCCGTCTTCCAAAGCTAGCCAGACTAAGAGTTTCAATGGATTTTAATACGATGTAGACGAGGCCGATTCTCAATGCTTAATGATGAAGTCCGCTTAGATAGTGCTTGAACGTCTTTGTTCTAATGAGATGGCCCTGTCAGTGCAACGCAACCCCTGAATCACAACCCCCCTAAAGGAATATTGTATGCGATTTTGTTTATAATAGGTGCGAGGGTGATTTCCGACTACTCCGTGACACATCTGAGCTCAACAATAATCACCAAAAAATGTTAGCCTGATCTCATAGGAATCCTTCGTACAGTAACGTCGCAGAGGATGGGAACCGAGAAATTATCCAGACTTGTGTAAAATTGCTGTGCCTACGAGGTTTTTAAGGTGGAACTTCTATTTGGCCTGACGTTTCGGCCTCTGTCGCTGTCCTCAGAGGCCTGCAAAGAGGCTGGCATGAGAAATCTAGCGTCTAGCCCGCCAAGCATCTCGTCATCCTGTGCTAGAATCTCGATATTCTCCGAAGCACAGAATGCAGAAACCTCACACTGTCAGAAGCTGGCCCACCCGTTGTTCCACCGATAATGGCAGTGTCACCGCACAAGACTGCCGAACTAGGAAGAGTGAGTATTGCCATGTGTAGACATGGATGGTGGTACGCAGTATACACAGGCGGTATCAGGCAGTTTATAGCTCACAAAGTGGCGCGAACGGCATGAATTCATTCGTAATCGATAAGCACTCTTTTTTTTTTTATTCATCGGAGGATTCCGGACGGATATCCAGAATGCTTCCAATGTCTTACGTGCTGATATATCTGTCTCGCGAGCTAGAATTGTGCATTTCACGTCAAAGTCCATTCCGCGGTGTGCCTCTTTCTTATGCCTCCCAAGCGGTGTTATCAAACTTCCGCGTCGTTTCCCTGCCAGGTGTTCCTCAATCCTTACTCCCAATCTTCTTCCCGTTTCTCCAATGTATGTTGCGTTGCATGTCAAGCATTGTACTTGGTAAATGCTTGTGCGCAGTCGCCCGTTCTACCGTATGGACATACCATACATCCTTCAGAGATACAGATCCTATCGTACAGCCTGTTTCGAACAAGCCGACTTTTTATGTTACAGTTGGGAATATTTACTAGTCTTACATCGTTCTGTAATTGTTCCCGGACAATGTAGCGCCGTAGAGCGGCACTTATGTCGTCAGATATGAATGGAAGGCAAAGAAACAGTTTATTTTGTCGCGAGATACTGCTGCTCTTAATATGGGACCTACTATGACGCGGTAACACTGTATAACCATTGGCTACAGCAATCTCCAGCGCGAGACTGCGGGACTCCTGTCGCGCATGATCCCCAGTGCACAGTTCATTCGCCGTTTTGAACATGCTACGAATGCTACAATACAACTATCCAGACTGTTCTAATTTAGAGTGACTATCCTCATACTTGGTATGAGGGCCCCTTCCTTGGCCTGGTGTCCCACCCGATCACTAATGCTCACTAAAGGGCATGGCCATGTGCTATGGCACTCTCATAATCTGTCTGAGCAGTAGGATGCTCGCTCTTGCATTTGATGATAAACCATTGAACTCTTAGTTCAGGTACTAAAAACCCTGTTCGTTCTATTTCTGCAGTTCATCCTATGAACAATTTCTGAAAGGTTCTGACCTACAGTCTTCTAGCACCCCCACATATTGGTGCATCGGCCGGGGATCGAACACGGGCCGCCCGCGTGACAGACGAGCTTTCTACCACTGAACCATCGCATTTATTGCCTATTCGGACATTATGTCCAAGAGACTGAGACACCACGATCCGTCATAAGTCAGCCACAGTGACTTTGGTATGGCGCGTATGTTGTATGTTCAATTCATGCACGCTTGAATGAAACATTTTCATTTAGGACAGTGATGCAGAATAGGAAGACCAAGCATGAGTGTATAAAGTCATCACACTGAGATAAGAAACAAAATCTTTCAATAAGCACTGTTTTGGTGCCAGAGGTGAGCTATTCCTGGAAAGATGCAACAGCAAAAAAGAGGTTGGAGTATTCCCTCGTCCACATGAACTCAGTCAGACTTGAAACATTCGAAGACCCTATAACTTTATGCAGACCTTTATGACAGAAAGGATAAGTGCGAACGCTTTGCAACTCTCGCCGCCAGGATACAGGGAGAAAGAAGTCGTGAACTTCATATTGTAAAGCGAAGTTCATACCCCATAAGCAATCATCGGATTCAATGCCAAGAGTGGTCGTAAGATAATAGTTGAAGAACTTTCTATCAATTATTTGATGTGAAAGTTCTACACCGTGTGTGACCGAGGTCGGCCAGTCCTCTCCAGCCTCTGCCTCCGTCATACCCTACTACAACCAGTGTGCAAGGACCCGGTCCAATACGCATTTGGCAAGCGTGGACCGTATGTCAAAGCAATCGACTGATTCTTTTCACATCGTCATTATCAACGTCACAAAAATATCAGAAGCAAGAAAGATGGAAATTCTGTGGAAAAGACCTCGACGGCGATTGGACGAAGCTGTTCGATGGAGATGTGAAGTAATCAGCCGAACTCTTCGCGCGTAAGGCTAGGTATTCATTATGCCGATGTGATTAAAGAGTGCAGACAATAAACAATAAACAGTTATCATGGTAGCAATACTCACTTTGTAACCGAATCCGCCTAGTAAGTTGCGTTCAGGTTGGAAGTGCTCACATCCCCTGCTCAGCCTGAACTATTCTTTTTTTTTTCATTATCACTCTCCCATTTAGGCTCATTTCTGGAGTTTCGTGTTATGCCGCTTGCTTCCCACTTTAAAAGAAGGGATTTTTCCAGTGTTGTCTCGTCGAAGGCTCACAAAATAAGAGCCAAGACCACTATTATTCTTTCGATGAAAAACTGGCCTTGCGAGCCTTCCCATTCTCGAGGCGTCTCCTCAACAAGAGTGGATGTAATCCAGGGCTGGTGCGCTTACCTTACCCAGGAAGAGTTTGAAGAATATTATATGTGAAAAATGAAGAGGTACGAAGGCAAACAGAGGAAACAAGTACTCCGACAACAACTAAGCAAATTATAGTGAGACTCGGGGAATATCCGCTTTGAGGAAGCACCACGCATCTCCACTCCACAGGTAATAGACAAGAAATGTCCGGCAAACGACCCACACCTTACATCTTATCTGCTTACAGGTCCTATTTGCCAGACATTATTTCCCGCATCGTGTACATATTTAAACTAACCACATGCTCGAAAAGTAACGCCCTCTCCCATAGCAAAAGCAGCGTGTTTGTTGGGTTGCTAAGACTCAATCTTTACCTGACAATGACCATCGCAGTGAGCCCATGGGAAGGTTCTAGGTCGAGAAATACAGGACGAATTACCAGTATCGGAGAAGCACCTATAGCACAGCAATGCGTCACTAGCGTGAAAGGTCAGGAACACCAGCAGAAACGACATTGCAAGTCAGCCGCGACATCATCTTATCCACACATCCTGATCGATGAGACTCCCCAGCAAGCACAACTATACTAATTGGAAGCGGATGGGTGACAACTTTCAACAACAAAATTTATCGACAAATAACATCCACAACAAGATTGGCAGCATCTCGAAACTTGAGAATTTACAGCTTCAGCTTGGTACGTCTCCAATGGCGTCTCTTCGCGTTGTATTTCATCTGAAATAGCATAGTAAAGCATACATATCAAAGTAGAGCGCTTCTTCTTATTCACGTTTGATGTGACAAAATTCGAAAATTAAGGAAAATAGAGGTTTGGGAACAATGCGTTCTTCCACTACAATATCTTAACAGTCAGATGCTCTACCTTTACTATGAATTGAGCAAACATCTCAATTAACGTAAAAGAAATTTTCAAATAGCCACCTATGTAAAGCGTTATTCGTGATTGCCTTGTGGAAAGGTTGACACGTCGATATCGAATGCAAAATAACAAGGGAGAAAAATCCTGACAAGTAGCAAATGCTGTTTTGGCGCCACAACGCGGTGCAAAGCTACGATTCCATCCTCGCCGCATCGACACGACACGAAAAGTTTGCAGAATTTTAGGCGAAGCGTCGTTTTCCAAGCGGCAAATACAGTGGACGGCAATGGCGGCCTCGAGAAGGACGTCGCGCAACCGCGCCGCGTGTACGGTAACCGATGTTTTCTGCTGCTGTTATGCTATTCTAGCAGCTTCTCTACCCGATTTCAAGGATTTTTGTCCAAATCGGGAAGAAAAAAGCTTAGAAATAGCATTCCGACGGCAGACGGCGCGGTGCGGTTGCGTCCTTCTCGAGGCAGCAGATGGGCCACCCCCATTGCCGTCCACTGTATGAAGTAATAGTTAACAAAGGGACATGGTAACAAAAGCAAAACTAAGCCTGTACTACAGTCCAAGTTCAAATGAGAAATTTGAGAAAAAAAAGTCACGATTAAGATTTCATGTTGTGAACTTAAGAAACCACAGCAGCATAGAACCACCTGGCAGGGTTGTCCACGATAATATTACCTTCACATTATTAGCAATGCACATTATGTACAGCACTAGAGCATTGAAGGTAAGTAAGATTAAATATTCCAGGAAAAAAATATTGACAACTAGCATCTTTTAGTCAACACCTCTACTACACCTCAACTGATACCTTCTTCAATTATGATAAACAAAAAGAAGTATAATACTCACCGTGTTGCCAGTCTTCATTCGAACCCACTGAGGCATAGGCCGATTCTGCTTCTGCTTTTTAGCAAGTTTTTGCTTGATAAAAAACTTCTTAAGGGCAGCCATACCCTGCAAACAAGTAGGGAACCTTACAAAGCATCATAGCATTATTTCTGATGGCGAAATACACAAGTTAGCAATACAGCAAAGAAACTCGTGATGGGAAACACTGATTGAAAAAAAAGTACACCGGATGTAAATGATTCTTTATACATCTATACATTCATAAATACACCTAACACTAGATTTACATACTAACTAGCTTTCATCTTCCAATGCTTTCTATGGAAAATATCTTCCGCATAAGACTGTGTTGGAAGTCGTTTCATCTGGCGGTACGGTCTTTGCCCCAAATCAGGTTGCGGGAACAACTTCATCAACTTATTAAATTGTGCAGTGGTTAATGTCTTTCCTTGTCCTTCACCAAGCGTACCCTGAAATACCAAGGTTTGGGTTCATATCTGTGAATGTGAAAACAGTATAGGAATAGTTATAGATTCATTGTTGTAGACTTAAGAAACCGTAGTGGTAAAATGCCACCCAGCAGGGTTGTCCACAATAATATTACCTTCATATTATTAGCGAAGCACACAGTGCACAACACTAGAGCAATGAAGGTTAGATGTGTTTTCTATGCTTTCTCCCGTAACACTTGAGATGCTCACTTTGATGAAAGATGAAAATTTGATACAATTTCTACTAGATGCTGAAACGGAAAACCCTCCGCAAAAGGATACGTACATCTGACGCACGGCTGCATGCAGATAGCATAAAGGTTACTCATGCTTGCGGCGCGTCAAAGTTTACGCGCCGATACACAGTGCAAAGGAGGGAGGTAGAAGAGAAATCCCGGCAAGTCAGCAGTTTGCAGAAAATGAGCGCGATGAGCAGTTTCCTCAAAAAGCCCTGACAGAGGCTATGAAGCGCAGAACTTAAAACGAAAACGAAAACATTCACGAGCCGAAAAAACTTATTCCTTCAATGAAAGCTGCTTTTGAAAAATGAGGTGTCAGGTCTTATTATTTCTCGTTTAGTGAAAGAAAAGGTCAAAGCACCTGCTAGGTGGGAAATCTGGGAAAATTTCGCTTAAAAAAATCTCCCCCTGAAGTAACCGAATTGTACTTTACATTTGTGCGTTCTCTGTGCACTTCTCGCGTCTGTTTGTTGAGGATACTATAACTCCACACAAAGAAAAAAATCCGCATCGATACTTGACATATACATAATCGCTTTCCCAAAAAAAAACTTAAGAAAATCGGAAAACCCTTACTTTTCAGTTGTCTGTGCGAGGATCGCAGAGAAAATTATGTTTTATTAAGATACTCCTCCCATTCACTATTAAAACACAAACAATATTTCTCGAACTTGCCAAACCATACCCTTCTCGCCTAAGAAGAAACTACAAAATTCTACGTACACGACCATTACAGCTATGCAGATTTGAGCCATAAGTCTGAGACTTGGTGAGGGAAAATCAGATAAATTGACTATTAAAAAAGCGAAACGGGCACTACTCCACTTTCACGGACCCAAAAACTTTGGGAAAAACTTCGGCCGAAACTTTGCGTAGGGAGGTTATTTAAGGTGTTATACACGAACATCGTGTCCCTTTTGTACAGTAACCCCATTTTTGTAGGGTTACGCTAGGTATAGTATAGATGCGGTATCTCACAGAATCCTCTCAAATTTTCTCTATGGAGATTATTTCTGGTGCTGATCACGATTATTAACATTATTTTGCATGCCACCTTCACTAGACACCTAGGCAAATTTTAAGAGGATTCTGTGTGGTACCGTATCTACAGTGTGCGGGTAAAATGGAGTTGGGGGGGGGGCACTTGGTATAGGTCGATGATATGACCTGTCCTACACGTTCTGACTTGTTTGCATTACAGGTAACTACTGCACATTAAGAGAGCGAACAAGTCACAGCGTTCCGGACGTGCAGGACAGGTCATATCATCGACTTGTACCAAGTGCCCCCCCAACTCCATTTTCCCCCGGTGTGCCTACCATGACCCAACAAAAATGGGGTTACGGTACAAAATGGACAGGATACTCGTGTTTATGTAGCACCTCAAATAACCCCCATATGCACAGTTTCGGCTGAAATTTTTTCCCGAAGTTTTTGGGTCCGTGAAAGTGGAATAGTGCCGCGAAAGGAAGTACATCTGACAAAAGAAACATACCTTTTTAGCTGCCTCTTTGTATTCCTCCATAGCGCGCTCAGACTCGTGAACACAATCCATATACGCTGAATGCTGTTTTCCGCACGGTTTATCGTCAAATTCCCATTTCTTCAAACAAGAGAAGAGCGCCTGCAGCTCTTGCGTACAAGATGACGCTAAATCAAAGAAGAAGTTGAAATAATGAAAGCAAAAGATTATATCTGAACAAACATAAACAAAGTCAAACTCAAACCAACACTAATAATTGCAGAGAAAATAAACCTGCCGGTCTCCCCCTCTTCGCATTGCTGTGATTCTTCGAGGCGAGCGGTAAGATCTCCGAGAAGACTGTGACTTTCGGATAGACGGACTTTCCTCTGGCCAAAGCGCTTTCCTTCAACAGTGGAGAAGAGAAAAACATCCAGGCATGGGGCGCGGCTCAAATTATTCAAGAAAATCGTCCCGTCGCAGTGTTACGGTAGGCTATCGCTTCGGGACCACTGCCAAGCAGACTGTGATTGTCCTTTAGTAAGGCGCGTCAAGTGAAGTCAAATATTCATGTCTTTCGCTCTAATGCTTTCGCAAGCGCTATTAAATGCTTGCCTTTCCTTACTTATCGGTATTGTTGATTCTTTTCTCATGGATAGCGTTCCGCTTACATTAGCTGTGCTTCGATGTGCTTCGACTTGACAATGAGGAATACTTCTGGACGGATCGTAATCTGATGTTTTTTCTTCGCATAATTTTCGAAGGTGATTCACCGCAGATAGCATGTGTGGAAATGCATTTCCATTAATTTCACTCCTCTTTAGCTTTTTTCTTTGGGGGGGGGGGTGGGGGGGGGGGGGATACGCCGCATTACTCGCTCCCTAGAGCTCATGTCTCTTCTGTTTCAACAGCACATGAAAAGTATAGTGAAGTCGTTTTGACAGTGCGTTTTCCGCGACAGCGGCTCCCTGGCATTGGAGCACGCAGCGCGGTCGGTCAAAAAGTTGACCTATGATTGATCTGGTATCTTTGAGCAGTTTTTTTGCTTGTTTCCTCTTATATTGACCTTTCTCAGCTCTAAGAACAAATGAAGAAGAGAACAGACGATAAAACTCGTCAAAGAAGCCGGATCCATCGTGGATCAACTGTTTGACCGACCGCACTGCGTGCCCCAATGCCAGCAGGGCCGCTGCCGCGGACAACGCACTGTCAAAACGACTCCACTACATATAAATGGAGGTTAATATTGAGTATGCACTAGAGACTTTGAGTTTTTTACCCTTTGAACAGACCTTTGGGTGGGTCAGTGGTTTCGCTATGAGGAAGAGAGTGAGTGCAATCAATTGTTTATCGCCGAGAGAAAGTAACCAAACAAAGCTGATGTTCAAGTGAGTGCGGCCACGACAGTGGTCCGAGACCACGCCCACAGTGCAGGATCATCGAGGTCGATGATAGTTAAAGGCAGCAGCATTCATGGAAATCTCTGGGTTAGAGACGCCGATTCGCCCGCCACGAAAGCCTGGGAATGGTACGCATTCCGTACATACACCACCCTGCGCTAAATCACACACGCACACTCAGTCGATAGCGTTAGCTGGCGCGAAGAAGCCGTTTTGTACAGGTGGGTGGGCAGATGTGTCCACAGCTGTATCTTAACAGGTAGGCGGCTACTCATCGTATTCAAGTTACTGTTGCGATTGTCTACATGATAAGCGACTCACTTCAGAAGTGAGAATCTCAGTGAGTGCTGCCTTTAAAGCAGTTGTTGTTGACCGTTCAATTAGTTTTCGGATAGAAGCGTAACATAAGTGAAGGTAAGATGGTTCTGCAACTTCTATAGGGAATAGCGGGTTCTGGCTGTTACTTGTGCTGTTTCGATAGAGTTGATTTCATAGTGTAGAGGCCATTCCCGTCAATCACTCGTACCTCTATCTCAGGAAATCACATCTAGCAATGTTAAATTGAGTCTGAACCAGTTTTGAGAAGCCATTCGCTCAACCTTACTCATCATTCTTGGGTTTTCCTTATATTGTCACTGTGTATCCACAAATAAAGATCGAAAAGTTCTGTCATCCTATGACCAACGAATTGTCGCACAAAATGAAAAGTTTACTCCGATAAAAAGATACTGTCGCTGTCGCTACGCATGGGCGTGTGACAGTAGTTGACTTATGGTTAGGCTTTCCCTTAGGTTTTCACTATATTACGTTCCGAGATGTTCTTAATCGCCATGTACTAGTTAAACATGTCGCGTGAAAAGCATTGAAATTGAAAAAAATTGAAATTCATAGTGCGAGTTTCGCCACCGCTTTCTTTGAGAGATTTCTATGTGAATATTTCATGATTTGAAGACCTCATGTATCGGCGTTCACCTGGCAGAATGTAATGTTCTGATTGATATGGATGATAATGGCGACATGTTCACTCCTACTTTAAATTTAGCAATGGTGGATGGAGAGGCACCTCTTTCCGCTGCAGAAAGACGCGAGCGTCGAATGAAACGTATTCTTGGAGATGGTGAAAACCGAATAAAGAAAATCCTCTCCGGGCCAAGTGGTGGTAAGCAGTGATCGTTTCGATTCTGCTGATTACGCAGAGCTGTTTTTCTTTTTGATGCTTCGATTTCTTCAGATGAGCAACGACTGCCTCCGATGCTGGAAGGTGGAGAATATAAGTCTTCGGTTCTCGCAAACAGTGAGAATAGTGCACAGGCTTCAAACGCCGAGCTTGCAAAAATTTCAGGTGTGTCGACGCATCATCTTTGGAATGTTGAAAATATTACTTCTTAGCCAAGATACTACGCGTAAAAGTTCTCAGAACGTCGCTAATGTTAAAGGATTGAAAGAATTGTCAAGATATTCCATCGCAATTCTGCCGACAGCATTTTAGCAGCTGATTTATTGCATTTCTTTCATGCCTCAACCTAAAACCAGAAATTAGTAGGGAAGCTGGTTTTGAGCTACTCCCCTGTGACTAGAACCTATCATTAGTTAACGTATATTTTTAGAAATCCAGCTGAGGAAAGCTCCGCGCTCTGACTCGTTTACCTATTCCGCTTTGTCCTATATTCGAAAAATTGGAATCCTTCTCAGCTTTTTGTTTGGTAAGTTTTCCAAACTTTTCTAAGCTATTTATGGTAGTGTGAAACCTTTCTCCCGAATATTTATATATGTACACAACTTAGATTTGTTGGTTACTGTTTTTCTTTCATTAGGTTGTCGCCATTTTCTGCTTCTCATTGCTTTGTTGTTGCTTTCTTGCAGGTGTTTCCATGCGAATGTTAATGATGTGTGGAGTGACCTTCAACGTGCTTTTACCCTGGTTGCTTCTATTTCTCGGTCCTCGTGTTCCTGCCATAGTGAGTTGTTTTTTTTTGCCCTTATTATTTGTTGAATTGTGAAATGTCGCGAAATACCACTCCGCATTTTGTTTTATATACGTAACCTCCGTACAGTCTACAATTCTGTCGGCGGAGACGCGGACTTGACCTGTTCGAAATTAGGAGAAAAGTTGTATCAACACAACGGCGCACTATGGCAGTAGAGAGCAAAGTATATCGTATGATCACAAGCCGTACTGAAAAACACCCAAACTGAAATGCGGTGGATGCAGCAGAGCTGTGGCCGTCAATCATCATAATTCAGCCATGGTGCACTAAGATTTGTAGACCATAAAGTGCTGAGCCGCTGCGCTGTGTACAGAACCTATACATAGTGGACGCCAATGGCGGTGGCTCATTCGCGGCCTCGATAAGGACGCAGCGCGACAGCGCCGCGCGCGCCGGGATCGGTGTCGTCGCCGCCGGAGTGCTATTTCTAGGGTCTTTTCTTTCCGATTTGCTCGAAAATCCTTGAAATCGAGTAGAAAAGCTGCTAAAAATTCAATAACAGCAGCAGAATACATAGGTTATGGCGCGCGCGGCGCGGTTGCGCGACGTCCTTCTCAAGGCCGCAGATGGGCCAACGCCATTGACTCCACTGTACGTGCATGACGGGTGGCGGTCATGAAGAACGATATCTCCTCACAGTTGCCGGCTGCACTGCATACCCTAGACATCGCAACAACGTACATGGTCAGAGAATTGTAACGGCCTACTGTGGGAAAGCAGTTGAAGTTTTAATTCAACTCGAGATCAAGGAATGAATGAAGGAAAGAATGACATCAAGAACTCGGCATGTTTGACTAGCCTGTTCGAATGATGGGCGAATCTACGCAGTATAGTGTTGGTCTAAATGAGGAATTTTTGGGATTCTTCCGAGAAACAATGACCCAAAGAAATTATATTTCAAATTTCAATGAAAATTAAAGTTTGACTACTTTCATCCTGGTTCCATTTAATCAGGTCTTAATCGTGTTACTCACTTTAAGATACTTGATGCGCCTGTAAGTGCGAACCCTCAAATTCCCGTCACCTCGCTATGGGCTTGACCGGTTGCATCGAACATTGGCAAATGGTTTCGTGAGAGTCAGCTGTTGTCAACTTTCCTTCCTTCTGACAGGCACGGGTGCATGCCCATGTAGATTGTGTTATTAATTAACGACGTTAGCGACCATATTCATTTGTGTGAATTTTTATCTCTTTAATACAAGTCTCTGATTTAGATTCACGATGTACCTAAGTTTATAACGGATCTAGCCGTCTTGCTCCGATCCAGAAATTATTGTGGTCTCGAAAATGTCCTCAAACGTTCCTGTAAGTTCCTTTTCCCTCTTTGATTTGTTTGATTTTTTAGCCGTTTTGATTAGCAGCTATAATAGCTACAATATTAACATGAAACATCGTATTTTCATTTTTTTTCAGACGCTGCTTTCTCTTTTGTCCAAGTTTCCATCACTCATCTCTTGGTTATGGTTGGCGGCTATCTCTTTGCTCACGCAGGACTTATTATTTTTCATAGCTTTACTTCTAATGGTTAGGCATGGAATGAGAAACTCCATGTCTTATTTGTATGCTGGCCTTATCTCCTGTGATTTCATTTTGTAGCGGGTCCTTGTTCAGTTGTTTCATATATTGTTGGCATTTAATGTATAGCTGCAGATAAACGGTTTGGCAACGTACTCGTAGCGTTCTCCAAACGTTGTATCACAATAATACAAATACAGGGTGCGCCATAAGTTCTTGCACACCACAGCAGTAGCACCACAGCAGCGGAGTTCAACATAAAAGCATGATCTCAATGGTCGCACTAAGCCAACTCAATAGCAACTCAAATAACCCAACAGGTCGGGAGTATGTCGCGATTTGCCTTCTCAGACAAACGATGAGCTCTTCCCTCCACCACTATCGGCTCCCCTCGATCGACAATTGAAAGAGAACTGATTTTGCGATCTATATGGAATTTTAGCGAAGAGGATTATGGGGGAACTATCCCCTCTACGACGAGGGGGATAATCCTGCTGAACTATAGGGGGAATGTCCTGTAAAGAAGCATGGGGGGAAAGTCGCGCCCGCGGGCCAGTGGGGTGCAGGGGCTGCCGCTGCAGGCCAGCCGGCCGTGGACAGCCCGGTCTAACATGAAAACACACAATATGTAGTAGAATAGTTTATTATGGTAATCAAACGTTACAAAACTACTACTTCAAGTACCAGTGATGGTAGAGGTGAAATGTAAATACTGGTGATGTAAAAGATAAAACAAAATCAACGAAATATACAATATGTACACAAAAAGCGGTGTCAAATATAATGTAACGAAAAAAGAAACATTCACGATCACAGTAAAAAAACTTCTCACCTCAACGCGCTATCGCGAATGTAGATCTCTGAATGCCCACATCAAAAAGACGCGAAAAATCTAATTTATCAAAAAGAGTAAGTAGAGTCCTCAGATAGCTCGGAAAGAGTTGGAGAGAGTCAATTTTATCACACAATTTACTGTGATCGTGAATGTTCAGAAGAAGATGGACAATTTAAAAGGTCTGCATGCCGAAAAAAAAAACTATTTATAAAACTTGTTCTTCTAAATAGGTGTGGTTAGAAGCAAAAAAGAAGAAAATACAAAACTTCTTCTTAAGGTGAGTAGTGAGGAAGTGCAAAAAAGTGAAAATGATGCAAAGAAAAAATACAAAACTTCTTCACGTGAGACGTGAGAAAGTGCAAAAAAAGTGAAAATGAGGCAAATTAAATTTCCTCTATTTAGAATTGAGGAAGATGCAAAAATAGAATTGACGATCCATCAGATATGCTTCAAAATCCACCGGCTTCAAAATTAGTGTAGGGAGACCCGAAAACGTATTAGGAGAGGAATTTTAAGTGACCCGTTCAAAAAACAGCTACAGCTATCTGCTTAAAACTTATGTGCTAATATATGTACACAAAAAAGTCTAACGAAAAACTCGCCCCCAACAAAGAAGACGCCAGGAAAAGAAAAACTCAGAACTATTCGATTACCAGAAAATGACAACGCCTCACCCGATTGATTGATGATGAACAAAGAAAATCTAGCCGTCGGTTTAGCAAAAAAAAACTTGCTCAGGAACGAAAAAAATTGATTTCCTAAAAAGCGACGGCGCCAGAACCGGCTGAGAGAACGTTAGGAGGATCAGGAAAATGGTAAGTTTGTTGTTGAGGCAGTTCAAAAAATCAACAGCATTAGGGAAACTTCTCAAAAAAAAAAAGAAAAACAATGAGATGACAATGAATGAACAATGAAGTGAGTGAGGGAAAGAGGTGTCGATACCTAAAGCACTGTAAGACGGCAAAACACGTGTATTTGGCTTGCACCTGGTTCGATTGATTGAGCAAAAGATCATGTCATGGTTTGTGTGGGTTTCATTTTGCATAAAAATGGAGTCCAAAAAACTACTCGCAAGAAAGAAATAACAACTGTGAGGATAGCGGGTTTTCGCAGTGTTTCACGCATGAATAAAAAAGCATCTTTCAAGCCGCCTATGTTTCTTCGCAGAAAGCCAGCAAAAGTCAAATGCCGAACACATGTGGAAAGAGAAAGAATCAAAGCAAAACCAAAACTAAAAACACAACATTAGAGGATATTCCAAACTAACATGGCTCCTATTCCTTGGAAGTGCTTGCGCGGGTGCGGGTTCGAGGTTCAGATCATCGGATGAGTACTCCGTGTCCTCTTCTTCTGGGCTGAGTGATCTTCCTCCGTTTCTGTAACGAGAAGAGCTCAATAAACGTTCTTGTTAAAAGAAAGTGCACTCACCGGTTTTGGCTAGAGCCGGGACAACTGGACTACATATTGCCGTATATCGGCACTGAAAATAATTTACTTTATTAGTGACCGCAAAGTTCATTTAGCATACTAATAGGGAAACGCTTACAGTGCTTTCGATATTGACACCCTACAGCTTGGCCTCCAGTCCTGTCGGCAACTCTGCCGATAGTCCAGCGCTGCCTCCCGCTCTCTGCCCGTACGTCCCAAGCCTCGCCAGAAGCTAAGTTATTTTTCATTGTAATAAATAGTTATTTCGAAAACACCTTCAATTTGAACTGACTTATTTCACTTACTCCGTGGGCCTTTCCTTCAACTCGTCGGATGTGCAGTCCAACTCCGGCTGCCCAAGCCCCATTGCTTCCAACATAAAGTCTGGAATGGTTTGTTCTTGTGGAGCAGAGGTGAAATCTAGCCATTTTTAGAGCACACTCACCGACGAGGGTGGTCACGATGGATTCTGGAACTTTCAGCTCTTCCTTTTTGCCCACCCCCCCCCCTCGAACTGGACCCTAACACTGAACTGCTGTATGGCTTCTGAGGGGTTGCACGCCTGCAACAGATGAAGTAGTATTATTGGAGCGTTCATCTTTGTAGGGGAAATATCCTTTATAACCGACCCGCACAAAATAGTGCCTGGCAAAATCCGTGCAAACTTTTGCAAAGTCTCCTTTCGAGGTGCTCGCGCTTGGGACCCATGTTCTTATTAGTGCTTTGAGATCAGTTTTCTGGAAACAATTGCGTCTCAACAGATGTGACGCGGCCTCGTACGAAGAGCATTCTTACCACAAACGGTGCACGCTGCGGAATTATCCATACCCTTTCAGGGATTTGCATCTTTCAATATCATGCAAAACACTGTTTTAAAGTTCCCTGAGTACCAACTATTGAGTATCAACTAATAATACCTACTCAGGAAACTTTAAAACCTGTAACGGGAGAAAATTCGGTGGAGTGGAGAGAGAAACGGAAATGTGCAGAAATCTCCACTATCTCCCACTATTTCTTATAAAATCAAACTCATCTCAATGTCCGGGTACAGCCGCAGGTCCTCGAGGAGCATAAGCGCGGTGTCACGGACGTTCTTCAATCAATTTTCCCTCCTTTCTTTCCTTCCTCGTACCACTAGTTATAGGAGAGAAGCAGATGGAGTATGAGAGTTTTTCGATTTTTAGTTTTTAAGGTCTATTTCCGATGGTCATGAAGATGATGTTGATCATGTCGAGTTTTGGCTTGCTTCCCACGCAGCTAAAGAGTGGTTTAGACCAATCCTTTAATTAGTTGAGGCACCCCGTTAGGAAGGCAAATGCCACCATTTTCTCCTTATATTCAGTAGGGACAGGAAAGCATCCGATGCTGCGCAAACGCGTAGATTCGGTAGAACTTAAACATGAAGGAACACTATCAACCGAGTTCTCGGAGTGTGGGTTTGATGCTGGTGGCAAAGGGGTGCCGGTTATCAACGGGTAGGATCTTTAAGCCCATGCGATTGGATTTCTTCGATGGAACGCTTGATTTACTCCATTTGAATAGTAGGTTTGAGAAGTGCGATGCCCATCTAGACCATGCAAGTCCTCTCAAGTTATCCCCACGCCTCTATGGAAGAAATTTGGCTGATCGTGATGGTTGGCATCTCCGACACAAAATATGTCTCTTTTGAAGTGATGAGGCAGCTGGTGACTGTTTCAAGCACTACTCGAATAAGTAGTTTGAGGAGTTTTTGTGGTCTTTCGAACTTTACTGAATGCTAGGAGAGGCAGGTGTCGATAAAGCTGTTTTTCATGGACTTAACACTCCATTTCGTAGTTTCGAATCTCGAGCAAATTGTTGGTATAAAAAGAATCGGTTGTATCCTTCACGTAGAGCAAGAATAGAATTGGCTATCCAATTCAAACATAAATGATCTAGACTTCCCAGTTCTCCGATCTACTTGTTAACTTTGCAGAGTAACAGCGAAATTCCAAGCTGCCGCTCTTGCAGTTTCCACTCTGCGAGATTTCACATAGCTCTCTTCTCGATAGTGTCTACAAAACGGGTGAGAGGAGTGGGCAAAATTTTCCACTGTTCGTCTCACGCTTTCGGTTTCGGGCCTTTTTCTCGCACTCGTTCTCCGTTTTGCGGATATACTGCTTCCATACATCTTTAGCCAATAACTCCTTAACAGGCACAAAACCGCACTCTTATAACTGTGTAGCATGAATGCAGCCCAAACAGGTAATACGTCAATCGCATCTAATAACGCCAAAGCGGTCATAATGTCAATAGTTTTTCTTGATTTGATTCAGATGATGGCTTTCTGGAGCCCGTATCGAGGTATTTCTTTATGCTTTCCGTACAACAATGAATATGTGTTCAATGCTACCATTTTTCCTGAAATAGTTGCAGAAATTACATTTTCCCAAGGATTTCAATCTAGGACTTAATTTGCATAGGCTGCAGTACGGAATACGTGGGAATTTTTCTTGTGGAGGAGAAACTAGTTGTCTAGAGCATCTATTAAACAAAGCGCCGTAAGGGGGCTAGAGCTGCTAGAGATACGCAGCGGCACTCATAGACACCGCAATCTTGAGGCGCAGATTTTGCTGCGAAACGGCCGATTTTTAGGGACTCAGGCACATTCGTTTCGGGACTCGCTATTACGTCACCGCTGGCTCTCCCGAACGAGGTAGTGATTTCATCACCACCGCTGGCGGTCTCGCAGCATAGGAGTGAGGGAGTGTTCACAAGCTTTCAGGCTGCACAATGTACGCAGCAGGAAAACCACCTTCCCATTGTTGCGGCGCCGTAGGTACCTCTAGAGAAGAAGAGGGCTGGTTGTATGAGAGTAGCAGCGCCTCGGAAGCTGAGGGGAGGCTGGCCGTACGCGGTCGTCCCATCTGGTGGATGCTATTGCCCCTGCTGAATTCTCGCAGCGATTCTCCAGTCACGACATTCGGTCGTTTCGAGAAAGCTTCTGTAGTAACACGTAGTAAAAGTAAAAGCCTCAATATATCAAGGCATGACATTGTATAACCTATCAACAATATACGGATACGGGACCACCGATGGAGAAAGGACCCGCCGCGTTCCAGTGGTGTGGGGAACGCCAGGATGCTGTCCACCGTTGGAGAAAGGGTCCGCCGTGGCCCAGTGCTGTCGGGGACGCCACGATGTGGGTCCACCAATGGAGAAAGGACCCGCCGTGGCCCAATGGTATGGAGGACTTCAGGATACGGGTCCAGCGACAGAGAACGGGTCCGCCGTAGCTAAGCGGTGTGATGAACGCCAGGACACGGGTCCGTCGACAGAGAACGGGTCCGCGTGGCCCAGTGGTGTGGGGGACGTTCGGATACGGGTCCACGAGGAAGGATCCGCTCAATAGTGTGGAGAACACCAGGATACGGCTCCGCAGAAGGAGAAAGGTCCGTCACGGCCCTACAGTGAGAAAATCGCGAGAACGCTGGTCCACCGATGGAGGAAGGACCCGTCGTAGCCTAATGATGTGGAGAACGTCAGGATACGGGTCCACTTTGGTCCGATAGTGTTGAGAATGCCAGGATGCGAACCCGTCCCTGGAGAACGGATCCGACTTGCTTTAACTGTGAGGAAGGCCCCAGAATGCGGGCGCTCAGATGGAGGAAGGGCCCGCCGTGGCCCAGTAGTGTGGATAACGCCAGGATACGGGTCCGCCAACGTAGGATTTGTCCGCTGTGACTCAGTAAAGTGGAGAATACCAGGATACGGTTCAGGCTTAATAGTGAAGATGACGCCAGAATACGGGTCCACCGATGGAAGAAGGCCCGCTGCGGCCTAGTGCTGTGGAAAACACTCGCATACGATTTCGCTTTGGTCCAGTAGTATGGGGAACGTCAGGATACAGTTCCGCCGATGGAGAACGCGTCTGCGTTGGCCCGGTGGTGGGGAATATGCACGAATGAGAACGGACTTCTCATGCTCATAATCAACTCATAAGAAGGACTTCATGTTTGGGCCCATTTAAAGATTGGTTCTGCTTCTTTATCAATTTTCTAGGGATTTGGCAAATGCGAAGCGTTTGCACATGTCTAAGTGGCTGCCCCACCCCACTTTCTAGCGTCCCGAAAGTGCGCTAGTATGTACTTAAATATGACTGTCGACTAGACTACTTGTATTGTACAACTGATACTTATACTTGTATTCAAACCTGTACTTTGTATTCGCATGGATATGCCATGTAATAAATGATAATTTACTTGACGCCTGTTAACATGGAGTTCGCTTAAGGGTCCTATCTACGGAGGGCACTATGTTGTTTTATGGCGCTGTATTGTTTTATGTTGTTTCATTCAATGTTCTCTGTTCGTTTAGTTAATTTTTTAAGTTTCTTTTAGAGTTCTAAAGTACTTCTCTGTTTTGATTTTTTCGCCTGTAACTTGTTACTGCTTCAGGTTCACTGCTTTTTGTTGTAAAGGCGCACTAAAATAGAATAACGATGTGCTGATGTGATAAACTCTTCATGTCGGTAACATATGGACAAATGCTTTATTCTTGCAATATACAAATGATGAGAACAAATGAAGTGATCATCCAATTATTTCGGTGGTCAGAAATTTCTGCGACACGTCAAACATCCTCTGGAGTTCAGGTGCAATGTATTCGGTGGAGACATAGGCATACCTATACATTTTTAGGGAGAAAATTTTGCGAGATAATTTTGGGAAATATCTCCGCTGCCTGGCAAAACAAAAGGCGGGACAAGGATTTGCCTATACATTGTGTGGGATAACATGTTGAGTGCACTCCATCTCAATGTTTGGTGAACGCCCAGATGTGGACGGTGTCAATATGAATGGCGTAATTGGTAACGCAGAGGATTTCTGAGAAAAATATTAATGGACGGTTTTTATAGTTTTTCCGGAGTTGATGACCTTTTCACAGAACAAAGCATTTGACGATACTTTTCGCGTATAACTAGCAAATCCCATTTGACTAGATAATTGGAAAATTTGTTTGCTGGATGGTCAAACGAAATACGTCAAATGTGATGCGACTGGAGTTCATGGACAAAATTATATTACTGTTAAGTATAAAGTGAAGCACCCAACGAGCTTTTGTAGTGATTTAGAAATCTAATCATGCGTCGCGGAAGTTTCTGGCCAACCCAGTAATTCTCACGAAGAACTGAACACGAAGGAGGAATACTAAGAAGTTTGTTGGGCTGATTTGGGGAGTTGAATTCCATCGTTGTCGTTGAATCCATTTTCACCCTTCTAATTCACCAATCACTTCTCCTATTATTGCACCTTCTATTGCACCAGTAATGGCGTCTGCAACGTAAACATAAGCTGTTGCAACACTAGGGTATTAGGTTATAACATAAATTTCCACTGTTTTCGCATAGGCATTTTCAAAGGCTTCTAATGAATGAATACCGATTAGTTTTCGTGAATGTCTCGATTATCTGGAATGTGAGATCTATTTTTGAGTCTCGTTTTGAAGATGTAATTATTAGGTTGGTCCGAAAGTTTTGCACCAAGATATCTTTTAGGATCTAGAGTTCCATAGACTTTGAATCAAAACGCCACTAGATGTGAAGTGTAGGATACACTGAGCGGCGGCCGTACAATAATCGCCAGACATCTCGAAGCGTTGGCTTAAGAAAACTGAAGACGGGTTGGGTCCCTACTAACTGAGTGCTTTGCAAGACTGAGTGTTTGCCAGTCTTAGCTGCCGCGTTCACACACGAGAAAAGTTCTCCGCCAACTCATTACCGGAGATGAGAGTTGGGTGCGGTATGCTAACCATACACGACAGAAAAGTTGATTCCCGCGTGGCGAACCATCTTCAAAACAGACGGAAGGAGAAGGGCACGAAAGAAGGTGTTTCTATGCTGTTGGTGGAATTCCGAGGGAATACTGTGTCGAGAAGTGCTGACACCTGGGCGACCGTGACTGTCTAGTTCTACTCTTCTTAATTAAGGAGAATCGCAGACAAAACTCGCCTGGAGCAGGGAAAAATTAACCATGTTGTTCCACTTTATGACAATGCCTGACCTTACTTGTGAAAGCTTACGCGCCAAAAAATTGCCGAGCTAGGTTGAGAAATTCTACCACACCATGCTTATTTTCCTGACTTACCTCCGTCTGAATACGACATGCTCGGAGCCCTGACTCTGCATCTACGAGAAAAGAAATTTGATGATCGGACCAAACTAAAAACTTAGATTTCAAGCTTCTTGGGCTCCAGAGTTCTTGACTTCTGGAGCTGATGCACTGGTTAAGCGTTGGCCATACCTCGTGGATCACGAAGGTAATTATTTGGTTGATTGATATCTATTCACAATGAACTTAGCATTCTTTGAAAAAAAAGTGTGAAATTAGGTGCAAGACTTTCGGACCAACCTAATATTTTCGGAGTGAACCCTTCAAGAAGTCAAATTCGGTAACTGCACTTGCAAAAATAATAATTTTACCAGTACGTTGAATGAGACTAATTAAATTTGGCTGGAGGAATATCGAGGCCATTGTCATTTTCTATGGTACGTTTTTTCCCCCATTTTATTGTCGAGGGATCTCAGGCACAGGCGCCAAACTTGATAACCCAAATTTTTAGTCATGCCGTTTTTCTCTCTGGAATTGGAGCAAGTTCAAGTGGGATTTCTTCCTCTGTGATTACAAAGATCGACCATTTGCGAACAATGACAACAATGTTCAACGAACACAACTTATCATGACTTATGCGCAACGAAATCCAAATCGAAATCGCGAACACAGCACCTTAGCATGCGCCAGCACAGACTGCGGCGGTCACTTGCACAACTCTGAACTTTCTTCCCGCGGTACGAAGTCGACCCGCGGTGGATCCGCGGTTGCCAGCGATGAATCCGCATGTGCCCGTGGTGGAGAACTGGGATTGACGTCACACCCGCGCTATGCCCTCATATGCTCACGGGCACCAGCAATAACATTTCTTTCCGTGTGGACTCCCACATGCCCGCGGTGAATACGCAGTAGAGCTGATTGGATCATCAATGCCAACAAAGCCTTCACAGGCCATGACACTTATGAGTGGATAAGAGAGCGAACATGGAATGAGTTCGAGAGGGCATGTAGGTTTGAATCCAGCAATACACAAACGCTTGCAGGATGAAGTGCGAGCGCCATCGTGAATTTGCCACTTCTTCTCTACGTCAGGCACTTCAACACAGGATAATTTTTCAAGTAAAATAACCAGAACCTCGAAAATGCATGTTCCCGCAGTGGATCCGCACATGCCTGCGGTGGCGGACCGACTCTCCACCTCCGGTGTACCGTGGATCCACAGCGGGTAGAGAGTTCAGAGAAGAACATGTGGCTTCCGCGTGGCGGGGACCAGGAGCGTTAGTCGCACTGGAGAATATCTTTCGTGCTGTTTCACCACTCAATATGAATTCTAGGTCCCTGAAAACCCCGGTGTGCAGAAAGATCTCAAGCACGAAGATTTGAGTTGGTGCCACCTTTGAGCGAAGTGAGGAAAAGAGTAGTGCTGTAGATTAATAGGACGAAGACCAAGTTCATGAACAATGCCTTTCGCGAAGAAGAACGAGTAGAAGATGATGGATCTCTCTTAACGAATATCCCCTTGGGCTCTCGATAGATGCGGAGGAAAAACTCGTAGAGAACCCGAACAGAAGAAAAGGAGCAGCATGGACCGCGTCTGAGACTTCCAGGAAGGCCTCAGTGGCGGACTGAGTGACGGACTCTGTCCTCGTGCTCATCTTTTGGACACTACAATTCTTCCGCTACGCTGCGGAGACGTGGATGAACCCTGTGGCAACGCATCATACAGAGAGGTTATCTTCTGCGATACAGCCGGCGTACAAACACCAAGTCGTTCTTCGCAGCTCTGATTTACGTCCAGCGTTCCGCTTCCGTGACCCAGAGGAATTGGTATCGATATTTAAATGCAGGTGGGTGGGCTGGTCGTATAATGAGAAGGGAGACGGTAGATGCGGAAAAAGAACATTGGAATGGAAGAGAAAAGAAACAACTCCGCGGGAGGGCGGATGTGTTCACTGTCGTTCACTTTACGAAAGGATCCACGAAACGGTCAGCTGGAGAGCAATCGAAACTCTCGTCAACGTCACCCACGACGCTACTGGATGATGGTGGCGAAGAAACTAATCGAATGGATGCGATGCTGTGGCTCGCACTACAAGTTATGACGGGCCATCTAAATGAGTAAGTACAGATGCGTCAAAGACAGACAGCACCCACTCAAATCTTCATGTTTGAGATTCTGCTTGATTGTGAAAAACCAGAAACTCATAGCAGACAGTGAAATGGCACGGAACATGCGGAAAATCCGCGAGATTGAATTGCCGTCCAACATGCCTCTTATCGCAGTCTACTAAAACTCGTGCGTCCTGCCGCACAGGCGCAGTCACACGCTGGTGTGAATGTGACGCAAGAGCGTGTGAGCACCCCTGTGTAGCGTTCACCGAGACGTGAACGTTTCGGTACCAGTCGCTTCGAGCATGTTGTGGCCGCTGCTGTGTGCTCGTGCTGTGGTCGTTCCCCACGAGTGCCTGAGTGAATGAATAGACTATACAGTCTGTCCGAGACGACAGGTCCGCCCAGCGGGGATCAAGAGGCGGCCATGTTTGCCAGTACTCCACGCTATCATTTGTGCGTATCACGTTTCATCGTTATCTTCATGGTATCGACCAGTGATTTGGCTGTGACGTGTTCGACTTGGCAGCTAACAGCAAACGTCCCAGCCGCGCCGCCCCTCGATCCCCGCGTGCGTGGGCGGACTCGTCGTTTCGGACAGACTATAGCTTCTTTACAGCCGTTATAGCCAACCGCCGCGTTTCACCAAGGGTAAAGCATGAGGTGTGATCTCGCGTTCCTAAATACGTATCCCCCTTTTGCTCCCGACCACTCGTAAGCCTCGCCCACCATGATGTAGTAAAAATCAAAAAGAAATTGAATCTAATTTATACTGGCTTGTAAACCACACTTGTTCTCCTGGTAGAAATTCTTTCGATAAGGTAAGAAACCGAGAAACGTTGTGCTGAAACGTTCTGCCGGCAGCAACGTTAATATTCGACATGCACTTGAGGGCATTATACCTGCGAAAAAGTTCGATCTGCCGCGATGTAACATACTTAACCTCAGCGTCTGTGACGTGGTCACGGCTGTAGAGCGTCCACACAACGGTCTTATTGATTTTCTGTGTCCTATCTCGCGGGCAACACTATTTTTTTCTCTGCTGCCCCCTCTTCTACGCTTTAG
This sequence comes from Ancylostoma caninum, assembly GCA_037903475.1. Classification (NCBI taxonomy): domain Eukaryota; kingdom Metazoa; phylum Nematoda; class Chromadorea; order Rhabditida; family Ancylostomatidae; genus Ancylostoma; species Ancylostoma caninum. Next base: position 56,458 of record JBAJFG010000103.1, on the reverse strand, counting down.
GCGAATTTCTCGGGTGTAGGTCGTATGGCGCGATTCTCCGGGTGGCACTGTAGAGGGGTTGAATCTGGGGCGCACAACTACCTCCAAATTACGGTCATGCGTCGCGGTTTGCCTGGATCTGCCTCACGTACCAACTCGTCCACCTTTCCGCCATTGCCGTATCGTGGAAGAGAGTGTAAAAGGTATCTTTAGTAATCCCTGAAAATAGGTTTCACCTTTATATGCGCTGCACTTTGGTATAGAATTGATGGGGTTTTGACGAAATTAACCTTTACGAATACCTAGGCATTCGACGTCAAGTATTCATCTTTGATAGGAGTTATTTCTAGCACCCTCGAAATATCCAAGAACTTCAGAAAGCCACGAGTAATTCAATTATTCAGCAATTTGGAAAATCTACATACTAAAAATATTCGTCCGCATGTTTTAGAAAGTTTCTTATTCCAACAGAATAGTCGTTGGGCTTCCATGAAAATTTCTTCATTTTGACAGTACGTTCACTTGGTCATTTAAATAAGCTCAATGTTTGGAACATTTGTTCATTCGTGTACCCGAAAAACCACTAATGCCACCTGTTCAACGTTCTTCTCTACGGTCGTGTGATGGCTGAATGGAGAATTGCTCGGTCAGGCAGATCCAGGCAGACGCAACGCTAGTCAATATGCCGGGTGGTAGGATGGAGCTCACACCTCATCTGCCTAAAGTGTCACCCAAAAAATCATAGCCATACGACCACCTCCCGCATTTCTCGGCCACTCTCGAATACTGTAGACACAGGTGCGATACATGCACCCTCTCCGCACCTGCTCTGTGGTGGAAGCCACCGTAAGGTGATGCGGCGCGAATTTCGCCGCACCGCGTAGCATCGGAGCCCAATGGCGCGCACTAGGCGAATAATTTTACCTACACCATTGGCTTACAGCACCGTAGTCGTCTCTGTTCGCGCGCAAGTGAACTTATGCTGTTAATGGAAGGGAGGCAGACACTTAGAAAAGCTCGAGAACGACGAAATTATTAGGAGGTCTTTTAGTACTTGCGGCTGTCCATCTTAGCGGCAATTTGAAGGATATTCGGAACGACTCAGAATAAAAATGTATGCGTCACGCCTCTGCAAAACAGAGAATTTCCCAGTAAAAATTCATCCGATCATCATAAGTGACCCCCATTTGCTCTTTCCTACGTACCGAAATAGGTATGGGCGGTTTGGATTGTCGCAGCCGTGCTTTACCCTTGTCTCATCCAAGTAAAACCACGATAAGGCTTCACTATCAGTTTTCTCGGGTCTGGATCGCTTTCTGCCACTAGATTCTCAAAAAGCTCAGAAAGCACCCTCCACGATAGCAGAGTGGTGGCAGTGTCTATAATCCTATCCGTATGGGACACCTTTGGATTGATTGCACCTCTTGTTGATCGTGATGTAATATTCCAGACGTTCTAATTTGAAATCGGACATTACATACATAATGAGCAAACATTTGGAGTAAAATGAAGAAAATAATATTGTATGCTCACTCAGAGGTCTGTTTCCGCTTGGATTTAACAGTCCTCCTGCAGGGTTGTACCCTCCTCCTCCTGGATAATATCCTCCTCCAGGATAATATTGACTATGCACAGGAACAGACATCACAAGAACGATTAACAGCAGAAATAGCATCACGCTAGTAACTGCAATCAAATTATCATCTGTATCCATTGAGTTATGCGAAAGCATTTCGACATCTATCACATCGCCATTCAGTGAGATGATTCTACACAAGAGTTCTGCTAAGGAATTTACAATGCATTTCGATTAAAATGACTCCGAAAAGGCAGTCAATATCAAAATGAAACATCTTCATGATTCAAGAACGAAGTTTTCCGCCAATGTCGATATTGTTAACATTCGAGGTTCTTCTGAAAGTTTCGGAGAACAGTACGTGGAAAATAAATCGGAATGATGAATTAAAAGGGAAAACTCATGAAAAGTCCTTGTGTTCTTGAGCAGTCCAGGCGATAGTTGAAGAGTTCGGTGATATTTTATATTTACTCATTTATTAAAAAACGAAAATGGAGGTGCGTCAACTATGATGAAAGACATTTGCGCAGAATGAGGGCATTAAAGGCAGCAGGAGCTGAAATCCTCGACTCCGAGCTGAGCTGTGGGTGATGAAGTACAGACTCAGCACATTATGAATGTGGAACGAACACAGACAATGATGGCTTACCAGCAGAGAAAATGGAACATTCGTCGCGAACACGCCTGGCCGTGTTCGCGCGCGGACGAGTTTTCCCCGGCGCAAAAGCCATTGGGGTGCGTGGTTTGGCGCAAAGGGAAAACGAAATGCATTCAATTCACAGGGTTTCATGGCGGGACTCGGCCAAAACCACGCTCCGCAATGGCTTTCGCGCCGGGCAAAACTCGTCCGCACACAAACACGGCCAGGCGTGTTCGCGACGAATGTTCCATTTTCTCTGCAGGTAAGCTATCATTGTCTGTGTTCGTTTCACTTTTATAATGTGCTGAGTCTGTACTTCACACCTGCAGCTCAGCTCAGAGTCGAGAATTTCAGCTCCTGCTGCCTTTAAAACGAATATCTATTGGGGAGGTGAGAAAGTCTCAGCAGAACTTTCGATTATTGATAGGTACCCACGACCTACCATGTGCTCGTTGAAGACTAATCTCAGGGCTTCTTTATAATAGACGTATATAGCTGAATGCCTTCCCTAACTTTAGTTACGATGTCAATTCCACAAGAGCACCTCAAGCCGTAATCAGTTTTTCCTTCTCTGCCCTCACCGAAAAGAGTTTCTGGATGACCTGATTACTGGTGATGAAAGTTGGGTCCTCTACGATCTCTACGGGCACGGGATCTTTGGCAGATCTCCTCCTCGATGGAATAACACTCATCGTGTCATGTTATTCCATCGAGAAGAAGATCTGCCAAATCGCACACCTATCCAAACAAGTGTTTCCTTCGCTACTTCTGGAATTCGCGAGAAATGTTGTATCACGAGCTGCTCCCGCAAACACAACTGCCACCGGTCACATTTATGCCAATCAGCTCCAGCAAGTCGCGAATGCTGTTCCAGAAAAACGGCTGTCACGAGCTTCTTGTACACCTACGCCATGACCACGCTAGGCTGGCCCCATATAGCTAAAGAGGTCACTAAAAAATTGGAGGAGCTAAGCTAGATTTTCCATGATCACCCTGTTTTCCTGACGTTGACCCATCGGACTACCACTTACTCCGCTCCCGTAAGACATTTCTAGCTAGGAAGAAGTTCACTAAAGTTAGAGAATTTGAAAGGGAAAAGGGAACCGTTGAGGTGCCCATTAAGTCCATAATGTAGGACATTGTAGTGACTAATTGTGGTAATTATATTGTTGGGTAAATTCTATTGTGTGCTGAACAACAAAATGAAGAAGAAAAAAGTGTCAAACGGCTAAAGACTTCCTTATCACGCCAATCGAAACTGTGAGGTCTGGAATAAACGAAAAAGATACGGCGAAAATGTGATTTTTGCCCAGACAAGTTTGAAAGCAGTTGGTTAGTGCTCCTGGTAACAAAAGCCACTACTGAAGCCTACTAGCGCCGGTACCCCCCCCCCTTCAGTATCTCATCGCGCCGAAGTACTGTGAGAGATGAACGGGTTTGGAATGAATTGTCGTGAATGTTTCATTTTGCGTCACTTCTACTCTCTGTTTCCGCGTCATGAGAAGGCACTCAGTTTATTTCAGCGCAACGAACTGAACTCGCCAAACATGCGTACTCCCCATCAGTGAAGAGGATAGGAATGCTCTTCTCTTCTGTACTGCGTGCATGTGAGAGCACATGCAACCACTCAGAAACTTTTGGGCACCGTTGCCTACCATGTGCATTTACCGGAGCCGATGTTGAAACTGCTCTTGGCGGCAGCGAAAATCCTGAACCGGACCCATTTTGCAAAGGAGAGCAGAATCATTGATGCGTTGACTTTTCGTGAGCCGTCATTGATGAATCGCCACTTCCTTCCTGATACAACCCTATCCGGGATCATTACTGCCTCCCAGGCCAGTTTCATCATTAGCACTAGTGAATTTATAGTGCACCACGCCCAAGAATTTCTGAACAGTGCCTCGAACGTGTAAATGAATTTCGAGGTTGAGTTTGTCACCATAGGACCCTACTACTAACGCAGAATTTACGATAATCATGAACTCCCAGAGAAACAGTGCCCATGCATCCGAATAACACCATAATTTCTTAGATTCTTTACATATTTCATGGGATATCGCCATTGAGTACGGATACTACCCCGTTCAATATTTCTTGATTTTGATGGAAATGTGAGGCGCATTCAAAAAATTGAATGAGCACCGACTACCTTTCTTTATTCCTCATAATTCAATATTTGCTCCATTATCGTTAATACTCTTTCGGCAAATGCTGATTGATTACAGGAAAAGCGTAAAAGAGCTGCATTTTCTGAAACTAATAGTCATTTCACCGTGTTATTATTATATTATTATGCATCAACACTTCCAAATAGTAAATGTGAAATGAGACACGTGATGAGACGAGCAAGCAGAAAGGGCTATTGATCCATCTTGCTGGTAACATCCCTCCATTTACGAAATAAACACACTTTGGGTCAATTGAGTTATAAGAATGGGGCCCATCATGAACTGAAGGATCGAGCCATAGTGTTCTGTATGGACAAGGCGCAGAGTGCCCGATCCCATATGGACAAAATCAGAAGAAACGTTTGTTGAACTATGATGTTCTACTGGGGCATTATATGCGATGGCGAATGGTAGTCACAGTTTTCTTAGTTGTTGTTGTAACAAGGTGATTCACTGCAGGAACTTCTATTTGTCTTGCTTTTATTTGCGAAGTATTATTTTTCTAAGGGAAAGACAATACATGCAATGGAGACGCGAAAAATCCAAACCAACAACTTTTTCTGCTAGAAATTGGTGAGAATCATTAATTTATTGGTTCAGAAAGTGCTCACCAAACATTACCAAACGAAAATGCTTTGTTTTGCCCCGAATTTCTTTTCTCTGTTATTTTGAATCTCAATGATTTATGCACACACTGTTGTGAACGTATCGTGCTGTACATCACGTCGCCTCATTTGTCCTTAGAAGGGAGCGCGCAGGAAGCGCTAGTACGCCCATGGAACATCGTAAAAGGAAGAGGATGTTCCTTGATTCCTGCACAATCTGTAAAGATTCCATCGATTTGGTACTTAATAAATAAAGCTACCAATAAATTTTTTCAACGTGTCCCTTCTTAAAAGTAGTAGTATAATCACTTCTATAGTACAGCCATATGGTTATGATAGCAATTTATTCTTCTTCTTCATTAGCATTTGTTCCGCGTTGTTACGGGGTCCGCTCTTCTGGATCGCAGTTGCCATTTGCTTTGTTCATGTGCGTGGTCAGGATGTAGGCCGACGAACTTCAGGTCTTTGTGCAAAGTATCAGCCCAGCGCTGCCTTGGTCTTCCTCTAGGTCTCCAGGCGATCTTCTCGACTGATTGCCCTGTGGCGCGTAGCACATGGTCGGACCATCGCAAACACTGTTCGCGCATTTTTCCCTGGAGGTGCACAACGCCATATCACTGTTTCATGTCTTCGTTTCGAAAGTGGTCAAGTCTCGTAATGCTTGAAGCCTATCGCAATATCCTTGCCTCTATCACTCCTGGTCGGCGTTCGATTTCCTTCGTAACGGGCCAACTTTCTGAGCTGTAAAGCGCGCCGGACGGATCACTGTTCGGTAGATCTTCGACTTTAGGTTGTCGCTATGTTCCGGTCACAGATTACGCCTGATGTGGCGCGGAACTTCATCCAGCCAGCGTTTACGGCGCATTCAGCTCGGTCGTTAGGGAAGCGTCGTCTGTGGCGAGGGTGCCGAGGTATTTAAAGGCATTTGTTTGTGGCAAATCTTTACCGTTTACGCGCACCGTGTCCTGCTCGTTCTTATCCGTCATCAGATATTCCGTTTTTTTGACATTCAGGCTCAGACCAATGTTTGCCAAACGATCGTGCCATGTTTCGACTGCTGCTCGAGTTCAGACTTCGTTTCCGCAGCCAGCATGACGTCATCGGCATACAGGAGTGTCCACGGGACAGGCTTCTGAATGTCTCTGTAATAGCATCCGTGACAAGCACGAACAGGAGTGGCGATAGTGCCGAGCCTTGCTGCACTCCAACCTTCACGCGAAACTCTCTCGAAGTTCCATTTGGCGTCCGGACTTGACTTCTTGTATCTTCGTATAGTAACTTAGTCCAAGCTACAAACTCTTCCAGAACGCCATGAAACCGCAGGGAATACCAAATGACGTCATATGGGACTCGATCAAATGCTTTTTTCTAGATCCAGGAAAGCCATATTAAGAGAAGCATTCTTCTCGAGACGCTTCTCCACTAAGAGCCATGCAGAATGGGTCGCATTGGTTGTGCCGCAATTCTTCACGAAACCGGACTGGTTCGAAGATAGCTCGACTATCTCACGTATCTCAGTGTAGGATAGTCTCAATGGTCTCCTCTTCCGTTATGTAGCCGTACCGGTTCTTGATGATGATAGGATCTAAATAACGCTGCCAGAACTTTCACGCTGAGCACAATATCTCCCTATACTCTGGCTTCAGTGGTTAGAATCCATTAACGACATGACAGACCCTTGTTTTAAAAATTACAAACTGCAAACTAATAAAGGTCTTCTACACCTTTTCTTTTACAGTTGTAGTCTTTCTGATGTTTCTGATGTCGCTGTTACTAACATTTTTTTCTTGATCTTTGGCACACCGTTCTGGTGTATCCAATAAATCATTGTAGCTACCTCAACATTGAGGTTTTCACGAGGCACAACAAACGTTTACATTTTGGTCAATATGGAGACCAGCGTGTCTGCACCAATAGCACTTGCGCAACCTTGAGTACACAAATTCTCAACCTGTTATTATTTCTGCCAGAAGTTCACTAGGTCTGTTGCAATAATGTGCTCAAATGCTTAGTCAGAAATTTGATGTTCTTGGTACAGTGTGAAGTTCGCCCAGTTCTTCTCCCAGGTGCTTAATTTTAGGAGTTTTCGCCTCAATTCAGCAGAAATAGTCAGATTTAAGCTTCAGATCCAGTTCGTCAAGCATGTTTCCGCTCCCGCTAAACCGATCCATTACATGGCATCAGTCGATATACGGAATAGTTGAGGGAAACCGGTAGATCAAATGTTTAACTTGACGTTCAGTTTTTCTTGCTTTTCTTTGCTCCACTTCGTAGGTTTAAATCTCAAGCAAACTGTCAATTTGAAGTTAAAATTTCACAAAATTCTCGTGCAGCATGATTGGGGCTTTCGAGTCGTATATGACCTGTTCTTGGAGGATAACAGAGAGGCAGAGAAAGCTGCATCGGAGAAAAAAACACAAGTACTTACTCCGATAACTGAGCAATAGAAACGCAGCATGACCTGCTAGGCCACGCCCACAGGAGAGCGAACGCAGGCATTGCTGCCACGGCAGCAATGCCTGCGTTCGTCCCGCTGCGAGCAGCAAATCCTGCGATTGGGGGGCGACGAGTGCAGCAATTGCTGGACTCATCGCCCCGCAATCGCAGGATCCTAGGTCCCGCAGCGAAGCTATCGTCGCAATCGTATCTGTCTCATTCAAACTACTTTCGAAATTGCTCTTATGTTGATATGTTGATATAAGTATGGTATAAGAGCAATTTATACTAGATGCGTGCGTTTGACGCGCGCGTGTCTAAACAGTGAAGGATAGGGCGAGTCGCATTGCTGCTCATACGCACGCATTTACGGCCTCACGGCGTGCGTATGAGCAGCAATGCGACTGCTCATACGCACGCCGTGAGGCGGGTGTATAAGTTGCGAACCTTAACTTCATTGAGCATGTGCATCCCGCATTGACCGGTCTACATGGAAAATCCTTCGCAAATGAATGCGAGCGTCAGACACACGCATCTAGTATGAATTGCCCCATAGTCTGTTTAGAAAACGTCGCTAGTTGGGTATTTGTGCCTATAATCTGCATTTCTCGGCTTCCTCTTCGAATGGGACAAAATTTCTCGCGTTTTCATTCTTTCTTATTTCTCTAAAAGTTTGTTTATGCGGTTCTCGCGGTCTTGCAACAAACAACGCCGAGCTGCAATCGCCTGCAGTGCACATGAGGTAATTAGACCAATTGTATATGATCTACAGAATTGTGCGTGTGCAATGGGTACGGAATACGTAGAGATGGACTTGGAGATCATCGGAAACAGGCCCGCCGCTATACAAGTTTTGAACAATCTTTGGAGTTATCGGTACCTAGAAGTGAGTGTATCTGTAACATATTCATGTGATCGGTTGAGGGCTGGCGGCTGTTATTTGTTTATGAAATAGACTTCATCCAAGACGTTACGTCTCAAAATCTGTCTTCTGAATGACGACTGGCCTCTATGCGAAGGACGACCGATTGGTTGATGTCCCAGAAGAGATCGTCAACACACTTATAGGTGGGACAGCTGTTGAAATTGCTGTATGCGATTCCATAATTCCTTTTCTTTCAGATTTCATGCTTGAGGGATTGGGGCTGGGGCAGCCCGAAATGAATATGAGTGCGGAGTCGTTGAAGGCGGTACCGACTGAGTGAGTTCACACAATGAAATACAACATGGGCATTTGATAATTTTCTTCCTCTTCCAGGCTCCATCTCAAGCTAGATGCCACAGATACGGTGCGAGCGGATGCACTGACGGCCAGGAAAGTGTGTCGCAGTCAGTGGGGCCCACTTTGCAGGAAAGCTATCGGCCGAGCTTTGTGAGTTGCTTTATTCTTTCCCTGGCAAGCAGAATTTTTTGTTTAGGGGAGATATCAGGCAATATGTTGTGAGAGATCGCCGCCTTATGCCCAAGCCGGTGAGTGCGCCCGTGTTGTTGTTCTGCTCTTCGCTTTATTCTCCATTCCTTTTTCATGGTGATTACTGATTGCCCTTCTAGAAACGCCGTGTGGCCGATTTCCCGGAGGAACACGATGAGCAAGGACCCTCTCCGTTGTGCGCGTCAAGTGATCCGTGACTCAATCCCACGATCCAAATTTCCATCTCTCCATGACCTCCTCTGAAGCTGCAAGAGACTGGTTTTTTTATCTTTCAGGTCCTTACCTACCTACATGACTGAAAATTTTCGCGTTTTTATTCTGGCTTTTTTTCTATTTCGGAGAAATATCGGCACTGTCCAATTGATCGCACTAGCTGAAGTTTCAGAGCAAATTTCAATTTTGAGATTCTTGTGAAAAAATACGAAGCTGTGCTCATATTTTTACGACACATTATCTCAAACCTCGAAGTCGCTTACAGGGAAGTCCAAACGGTCGCAGGCAAGGGTCGGGAACGCGGCGCGGCTCTCTTGGGCAGAGACATCGGCGCTCTGCATGCCGACCGCCTGCGTCTCTGCCCAATTGAGCCGCGTCATGGTTATTATTGTTCAATTGTTACTTACGTTAATTACTGTTGTTACTACCATTAGTACTATGGCTATAGTTTTCTATATATATAGAAGTGAAGTTATAGAAAATAAAGTCGTTTTGATCTTTGTGATTATACTGTTTGTGTTCATTTGGATTGGGCATGGGGTAAGCGGAGCGCATATCCAGCCGAGCAGGGAGAAGGAACGCAGCTATATCTCGGTTCTTGCCGCTGCAACGGCAGGACTATAGCAGGACATTGCTGCCTTCCAACTCAGATATTGCTGCCATTCTAGATTAGATGTGCTGCCATTAACGTCCTCCGTGATTTTAGCAGCAATCAGGGGGAGAATGACAGCAATCGGGGGGAAAGTCACGCCCAAAATGGGGTTTGAAACCGAACCATTACTGCTGTAGAAACGCGTTCGTGCTGCGTTCGTCTTGCCCAGTTATCAGAGTAGGTTAACAAGATTTTAGCCAGCTATCCTTGACCCAGATACTGGGATGTATCAAGGGGCGAAACACTGATCCTCCAATCGAAAATGTTGACTGCGGCATATGCAAAAGTACCTAAGCTAGAGACTGAAGACGCACATGCCGAGAAAAGATTCCAGAAGGATTATGGTTTCAGGACTGTCTCAACTACCGCAAGCGAGCCTACCGTCGGAAAGGCAGAGGGAAGGGAGAATGAAATTATTCCGGATACGCTCAGTTGAAGGTCGCGCGACGGAAGTGCACGGAATTGGGAAACATTTCAGCTACGAATACCGTCTTGTAAGAGTTGTGATCCTCTCCAGGCACCAGTGCTGACCGCTTTGTCAAAAGCGTGTCTCTTACTTAATTATGAATTTGCTACTTTTTACATCAGAAAGAGTATGACGGGAAAGGGACGCGCTCCAGATTATGAGCTTAGTAGGGGAGCTCGTGAAAGGAATAGGTTCTTGGAACTCGTGAGTGGGTTGCTCACATTAGTGAGGTCGAACACGTTTTACAACTTCATAGCAAACAGGAGACCATTATGTCACCAGGGATCTGAGCATGCATAGAGATGTTTTCTTTCTAATGCTCAAGTACCGGAGTATATTAAGCAAGATCCATATTCTTCAGTCATTTTTGCACATAAATAACCAGATGTTGAGTGCATCACTGCGGCGTGGTTGAATAGTAACCAAATGTCGTGTGCATCACTGAGACATGGGTGAATTCTGGATATTAGGATAACGAGAAGTGAGATAGCATGTGGCCTATCCTATACAGTGCATCGAAATGAGCGATACGGTCCCGAGGGTGGTGGTGTGTGTACCTTCGTTAAATTAAAATTTCTCTCTCTACAAAACATGTTGGAAGTCTGGCTTTATCGGATGTCGATATTTTCTGCACCAATGTGTCAGTGCTCGAAACTTGTCTACGTATAATCCTCATCCATCGACCCTCATTGTCCACAAGGACCTGCTCATAATTGATTCTTTGTATAATCTGTGCTCTCTCTCTCTCCTTTCCTCCCCAGTCCCAACACCAGAGCTTCTTCGCAACTTCAGCATTGATGTTGGTGAGATTTTGTTAATCAACACGTTTTATTAAACTTTTCCAAAGTGCCACTTACTTTCTCGAAATGTTAGCACTCCGACAAGAGGCAAATCAGTGCTTGACTTAGTTCCATCGTCGGTGGAAGTTATCACGGGGCAGTTCCATCGTCGTCGGAAGTTATCACGGGGCTTAGGTCCGTACCTTCGTTTTCGGTTTTCATTCGGATTTTTCTCGGACATTCGGATCATAATGCATTAGGTTGTCGGAAAAGTTTCCCGCCATTTTTTCTTTTTTATTCAAATTTATTTTTCTTCCTCAGAACAATCAATAATTAATCGACAACATATTGCCATTTATTAGGTAATTTGCGGATCCCGCTTCTATAGAAATCTGGGGGCTTTGAGACAAAGAATTGCATTGGTTGGACAGCGATAGGAACAAATGGGAGTCCGTTGACGCCAGTCCGATGAATACGATGGGTGGGCCAGAACGTGCCAATACAAGTCTTGAAGCTTTCGCGGGTCTCCTTCGCAACGTGTAGCCGAGCGTTGTCGTGAGCAAAGTGAACCTTGTCCTGCTTCCCACGCAGAGCCGCAGCCACGCGATCCAATTGCCTGCATAAAGTTCGGCTGTGACAGTGAAATTCGGTGTTAGGAGTTACCAATGAATAGTCCCCTTGCTTTTTCCACCAAACGCTAAGCATTGCTTTCTGGAGGTGGAGTTTTGCCTTTGCCGTTGGAATCCCAGGATCTCCACGCCCGAGCCACTGGCGCTTTCGCGTATAGTTTACGTAGACCACCCCCACCTCGTCACTGGTGACCAGGTTGTCGAGCCAGGCAAAGGTTCGTCGAAAAGTCAAAAAGTTGATGCATACATCTCTCCGCACTTGAAGCTGGTGTCCACTCAGGTCATGAGATATCCATACTTCCATGTCCTTCCGAAGCGATGCAGATGGGCAGCTATAGTATCGTGATGGCACTGGAGTTCCTCTATCAGTTGACGGGTGCCGCGGATCCTCTTCAACTAGCTCCAAAGGTGCTTGTCATCCACTTCGGTCGGCCTACCACACCTTCTTTTGTCACTCAAGTCAAAGTCGCCGTATTTGTATTTGCGGAACCAAACTTTTGCCGTATCGTAAGAGACAGTCGAAGGGCCCATTGCATCACATATAATCTTCGTTGCATCGCTTGCATTACTGTGTTTTCTGAACTCGTAAAGCAGAAGGTCGAACTTACTTAGAGTCGAGGATGATTTCTTCCGCCATAACCGCAACGAAATGCAAAGGCAAATTAGTTGTAAGTAGGCTACTGGCCAACCTTTATATACAGGGTGCGTCATAAATATTGACGCACTGAAATTTTGCTGTAAAAAGGACAACATCCCAAAAACCACTATAACCACTGTATATCCAAAATGGAGGCCATGTCTCAGCGAATACAAAAAATCCATTCCTGTTCGGAGAGCGCTCTCTCCTTGTAAAAGCAGCCACTAACATGTCGGCAGAGAAAATCGCCGATGCGCCGCAACTGAAGTTCGTCCATTATTCTTCCATATTATAAAGAGGGTAAGCTTTAGGGAAGCGACACTCTTAAGGGAAGTAGGGCAGGTCTTGCTCTCCAAGTACCACATGAAATCATGTCCTTGTTCGCAAGTCTTGTCGTGTCCCAGCCAGAGAAAGGCATCTATGTTTTACTACATAAAATTTTTTCGTTTTCTTGTTTCTCATTCAAGCAATCTTCTAGGGGCACATTTTCTCGCTTGTCTTAGTTCTCATCACAAGATGAATTCATAGGTACTTTAGCAGGGCTCGGCTGTTGCTCATAAGACAAAAGTGGTACGGGTCCAGTTTCAAAAATCTACTTGATGCACTTCAGTTTGGCGGAGAATAGGCTTCCTTGTGAACCGAGTTCCAGTCTACGGATGACCCCATATGGATATCTTAGAGAGCAAGAGCTGCGCTATAATCCACAAAAACATCAAGCTCTCAAATGCTTATCTGTTCATGATGTGGGACAAAGTCGACCTGAGTTAGTTGCGGCGCAGAGGCATTGCGATCCCTGGTCGTCTCTGTGACTGCTTCAGCAAGGAAGGAGATTGCCGTGAACAAGAGTGCATTTATTCGGATTGCCAAGACTTGGGCTTTATTCTGCATATGCATATTTGGAATGTTTTTGCATCTTTTCTTTTATACAGACTCATTTTAGGTGCGTCAATAATTTTGACGCGCCCTGTACTTGCTGAATGGGATGATTCAAATCAATTCCAAGATAGATATAAGGTGCAAAAGTAAGTGGCGGGAAACTTTTCTGACAACCTAATAGTTGAATTTAGATCAAACTATGCAAATGAGTCCTGATCATTTTTACCTGTCCCAAATTTCGCCAAATTCGATTACAAAAACCTTGACTTTTGTTTGGCAATGTTGGTTGGTTTTCTTCGGTAGTTATACCTGCTGATGAAGGGGTCATAGACTCTTGGACACCAAAGAATTCAAGAACCGGTGTAGTTCTTAGCCCCAAAACTGGACGTGTGGAGAAAAAATTCTTGAATATCTCTATTAGGAACTGGATCTCCGACATCACTGTTATGTTCCTATTGCACAAGTCTTTGAGGTTTCAAATGGTCGTTTTCGGTTTTCATTCGGATTTGTTTCTCGGAAATTCAGACCATAATGTACATGAATCCAAGACAAACTGTGCAAGTGAGTCCTGATCATCTTTACCTGTCCCAAATTTCGCCAAATCGATTATAAATTATCGAAACTAGACTTTTATTTAGCAATGTTGGTTGGTGGAATGTCTTCGGTAGTTATACCTGAGACGGCGATGTTTATCACATCGCCACACTGATGTTTGATGGCGATATATTTGGCAAGAGAATGTGTTTGACAATACATTTCACAGGATAAAATTTTGCTTGGCAGTACTTTTTACGGGGGGCTGAATGAAGAGCCTGCTTAGCAATACAAAAGGCGAAATGTCAGTAGCGTTGATCAGTGCTACTCAATTTTCCTTGATTACTGCAAACGTTTGATCTCCGAATTCATTCCCCAGTACCACAAAAGTGATATGTACTATCATTTTCGTCAGCCTCGCCAAATTTCGATTCTAAAAGCTAAATTGTCAAAGTACTACCAAAGAGGTGGCTGCAACAGCATATCTTTTAAGCGGACATCCTTGATTCTTCACAAGAAATTGCGCCAGCTCCAACTTCTGCATGAAGAACAAATAGCTAATTCCAAGAATCCGAAACGTTTCTGGAAGTATTGCAGTACCCGTCTAAAAGAATCACCAAAAATGAGCACCATTTTTACCTCTGATGGGGAACTCTGCACTTCTGACATACAAAAAGCCCACGAATTTGCCAGCTACTTCAAATCTTTCTACAGTAAAAAATCCACGCCAACATTAGCTGATATCAGAGTTGGAGAGCCAAGGCTAGATTGGGTCGACATCAATTGTGACAACGTGTATCGCGCTCTCAACTGCCTTCCCCTGCGATGTTCCACATCACCTGATTCCTTGCCTTACATCTTCCTTAAAAAGTGTGCAATTGGTCTAACCCCTGCATTGACGTACCTCTTTAACCGAATCTTGCTAAGCGGTGAAGTTCCAGAAGTCTGGAGATTAGGGTGGGTCAAGCCAATTCACAAAAAGGGACCCAGATCTGACGTCAAGAATTATAGACCTATTTGCCTCACATCGTCAATTAGTAAAGTCATGGAGAGGATAGTATGCATAAAGATGAGGGAATATCTCTTGCAAAACAACCTTATTTCGGAAAACCAACATGGATTTCTCCCCAAAAAATCTACCGCCACGGCACTGCTTTCAGCAATACCGCAATGGGTCAGAGCAATCGATGCTAAGCGAAAAGTGTATGTAGCGTTTATTGATTTCAAAAAAGCTTTTGATTCTGTACCTTTAGCCAAGTTATTCACTAAGCTAAGACATTTTGGCATTTCTGGAAGACTACTCAAATTTATTGAGAGTTTCCTTTCCGACCGCAAGCAGGTTGTAGTTGTAAACGGCGCCCAATCTGATGTTTACAGTACGTTTAGCGGTGTCCCTCAAGGCACTTGTTTAGGGCCCTTGATGTTTTTGCTATACATTAACGATTTGCCAAAATGCCTTCCTGAGGGCTTACAATGTTCCATGTTTGCGGATGACGTAAAGCTTTTTTGCATTGAACAGGCTACTCTCCTACAGTTAGGGCTAGATGCTCTTGCAGAATGGTCAAGATCTTGGGGGCTTACCATCTCGCAAGAGAAAACTTCGGTGCTCTGTTTGGGTAAGCGACCCACTCACCTATCGAAATTTTCCATAGAAGGACAGGATATTAGCGTAAACAGAAAGGTTAGAGATCTGGGTATATTTTATACCGACAACTTATCGTTTGATGAATACATAACTGGCATTGTCCGTCTTGCTAACTGTAGGGCGAATTTTATTCTAAGAGCGTTCGTTACGAGAAAAATCAAAGTCTTATTCCGCCTATTCTGTACAATGGTTCGTCCTCTTTTAGAGTACTGCTCAATGATTTGGTCACCTAGCGCTCGTAGTTCAGTTCAACTGATCGAAAATGTGCAAAAGAAGTTCACGGAAAGGATTTTTGCTCGAGCTGGCATCTTCCATTTGGCATACAAAGAAAGACTTCGTTACCTGAATGCGGACTCTTTAGAATTGAGAAGGAAATTAATGGATTACGATTTTGTCTTCAAGTGCGCTTGGGGCGAAGTTAAACTGGATTTCGAGCAACTATTTCAAAAATCCAATACAATAGGCATCACAAGAGGACATAGTTTTAGAATATTGAGAGGAAAATCCTTCTCGAGTAAGCACAGTAGCTCATTCGTGCAGAGGGTAATCACGTTGTGGAATGACCTTCCGAATCATACCATCAATTCCTCAACAACGCGATCATTCCATAATAAGGTTAGGGATAGGTTGCTTCAAGAAGGATTGTTTTAGCTATATAGGGATCATACAGATGATTGAAGGTGAAATTCCGGGGATAAAAATATGGTGAGTATTCTTCTGTCAAGATCTGGCATGATGCATCTTGAATGTTATTGCTTTTCAGTGAAGTGTGCTCTCAATATCTCCAATCTGGCTCTTACATCTTCATGTGTTCATCGCCCACATAGTCCTCGCAGACCGCATCGGATCATCTGTTGGGCCTGGCAGGGTTGACGGACCTACTAAGCTGGTATCCGGAGCCTCAATTCTCTCTTGGTTTGCGTTGGGCGGCCGCTGCTCTTCCCTGCCATGAGCGCCATCCCTTCCCCCAAACCCCACAGTAGTATTATTGTTAACAATTGTTATCGTTATCTTCTTTGCAATCTCGTTGTTTCGCTGGTATATGTAACCGATAAATATTTCATAGTAAAAGGCAAGAGAATCTATTGACGATACATTTTATGGATGTGTGGCGATAGAGAATCTGTTGGGGATACGTTTGACAGGGCTTGCTTGGTGACGCAAGAGGCAAGGTTGGCGTTGCGATAGATTTTACAGGCATTTTGATAAGGCGTTCATTTCGTTCTTCCAGGGAAGGATACCAAATGTCTGTGACACTTCAGAATAGAATGTGCCTCCCTATGTGAAGCTGACAATGCCGATCTCGAATATGCTCTCCATCAGTGCTCAATGCCATTGTGAGGAAGGTTATGACTTTGTCTGTGCAGCTTATATGTACACGCAGTTTCTGCATCCACCTGCCCTGATCCCACAAAATAGGCGCTGCTGCGCAAAATGGATACAGAATTTGCGATCAGCAGTCCAAATAAATCCATATGCAAGGCTTCAGGGAAAAATGCAAAATTACGAGTACATAATTACGCCTTCATCATTTACTACTACAATCACTCAGGAAGGAACGACATTAGGCGAAGAGTAGTTTAAGCATCCCGCAAAATTTTTCCAAATTTTGGTAGAGGGTTAATTTTAGGTGTTGATTACGATTAAATCATATTACATAGCACTACCATTTTAATATGAAATCAACAATTTCACTCGGTTTTCTATAGTGATTGTATTCAATTGCACCGTAAACTTATAGAAATGGGATTAATTCACAAAATGGATATGGTATCAGTTCTCGCGCTAATATTTTTACAGTAACTCCGAAATTAGCTCCGTCATGTCGTACTCTTCTGTGACTGCCTAGTCATACGAAATTTTTCTTTGCCATTTTGGTGCTCCTTCATGCGCGCACATAATGGGCGTGCCGTTTCGCCAACATACTCCTCACCTCCTCTCTCTGCAAAAGATCATGTAGCTTACTCTTTCATCTTTTCTACCTTTAGGGCAAACAACGCATTTAGTTGCGGGGCATATGCGGTCGTACAGTCGGTTTCTGATTAGATATATTCTGGACCTAGATATCTGGATGGTGTATCCATTCAACGCAGCAACTCACACGTGCTTTTGCACAAGTGGGACCCGTGCTCAACCGCTTGAACACGTGGTCCCATGTGGTAGGAATTTTTTCTCCGCCGCATAATACCCCGAATTTGCGCAAATCTTTTTGTCTTTTGTGATCGTAAAGAGTGTTCCCAAATGTTTGTCTTCCATCCACTCGATACTAATTGTAGTTTCTTTTTCATATGTATCGTTCTCTCTGGTGTATGTTTCAATCACATGTTTAAAAAAAGCTTGAGTGAAGGTCTGTTCTGCCCAGTCCATGTATAGAAAGCTTGAATATTTGTTAGTATAACACTACATAGAAGTTTGCTAATTATGCCTGCTTCACAGGAATATAACTCTGAAAAGGGCGTGCTCACCCAGTTGAGCGCGCGGTCCCACTCGTCGCACCATGCATGTCAACCGGTTGAGCACATCGTCGCGAAGATGTTAAATCCGCTACAAACTCCTGTTGCTGTTCGAAACATGTTGGTAACAACAGCTTTCTTTGCATGAGCAGGATGGACAGAGAGAAAGTGAACTAGGATATTCTTGTTACTTGGTTTGTGGTACCACTTGGTCTTGCAGACACCGTTGGAAATGTTAATCTGAGCGTTCAGAAAGCGAAGCCAATCGTTCGGGGTGTGCCTGTCGTGAACTATATGCGTTCGTATTGTTCATTCATCAATTCAAAGCATTTGTCCATCTCAGCCTGAGTAGCGCAGACGACAAAACAATCATCAATATACCTACAATAAAAGAGGACGGCATTGTAAGAATGGGGCTTCAATCCTGGACATGAAAGCAATTGCTAATGTAGGAGCAAACCCCCGACCCATTGCCACGACCTTGATCTGCGCGAAATGTTTACTGGAACAACTGAATATGTTACAATTAAAGCATGCTTT
Source organism: Ancylostoma caninum (assembly GCA_037903475.1). Lineage (NCBI taxonomy): Eukaryota > Metazoa > Nematoda > Chromadorea > Rhabditida > Ancylostomatidae > Ancylostoma > Ancylostoma caninum. The sequence goes on along the minus strand of JBAJFG010000103.1, from coordinate 38,198 downwards.
CAGAAGGACCATAAGTTGAGAAATCGAGAATCCGCATAGATTGATGTTACCTGCGTATTCATTGAGCATCCCTGAAGTCGCTTGCATAGCAGAATAATTTGAAGCGTTAGTGTAGAGCGCACTGACATCGAATGATTCCATGACGGAGTCCTCGGTAATATTCGTAGTATGCAGCTAAACAAGGAATACGTTAGTATTTGCAAGATGGGCAGGAATGTGATTTAACAATTGTGCAATTATTGTGTTGAGGAACCACCCAATTTTATCCGTTGGCCCTCCACCGCAACTGATGATGGGTCTGACTTTGAAGGTGGAAGGGTCGTTGGAGTTCAGGTCAGTGTTTGATTGCAGCTTATGTGTTTTGATAAGGAGATAGAGTACGGGACAAACGGGTAGTCAAATTTTGGAGCGAGCAGTAACAGTCGGATGCAATCCTGCTGATTTCGCTTCTCTTACCCATTGTTTCTCCAATTTGCACTATTGTGTGAAAAACCCACTAGCTGAAGATTGACGATATAGAGAGGTATCTCGGAGATGTCGTTCTGTTATAGCAATATCCAGGTTGTGAGGAATTACCACAAACTCCCTTATCATTTGTTGATAGCTTTATTTGCACAGATTCGACCAGCTCTCAGATTTCTTTTATACCTTGCTTTTGTGCAAAGGACAGATTGGAGCGAGCCTTCCTCTGACGATGCCGTGCTAGAACTTTGTAAACTTCGTCCGCAAATAGTCGGAAGTCCACATCAACACTTGGATTGGCGGTTTGCTGTTTGAAGAACGCACTCGGAAAGGATATCTTAAGACGCGATTCGACTAGGTCTTAGTCGGCATGCAAACGGTCGAGATTCGTTTTATTTCGAAGCTTAGCTTGAAGCATATGTAGAGCACAAGTGATGTTGCGGAGAATCATTGTATAAATGGGCTGTGATGGAGAAAAACGTGGGCCCAATTCTAGAGCAGAAAACGCATTCTGAGAAAGTGGGAATCCTCCCAACAAGCTCATTCGAGATGGTACATACTTTACACTCTTAGCTTTACTGTCACTGTTATTACAAGGGTTCACAGCATTCGGTAGCTGTGCAGCGTCGCTTCCCGATCTACTTACCGAGGCAAATATTCGGAACTTCCGCGGAGCGTGATTTACTACTTTAGCCCGATTTTCGGAACTTCCGCGGAAATATGACGTTGATTTTTTCGAAACTTCCTTCGAGACATATGGAATGATCCAAGAAACTAACAGATCAAATTTTTCGTCCAATTTTTATAGTGATATGTTCTTGATTGATTTCGGTAGCAAAATGAGAAGTCGTGGTAGAATGCAAAATTTTTTACACTATTTTTTTTCTTGAATTCACCTTGGGATGTCCCAATTAACAGACTTGCTTGGAGCTCTCTTCAGAAAACGAAACCGCTAGTGGAATAACTAGAGGTACATACGTGATGAAACGACCTAAAGTGGGATTCATGATCCTACGATTTTTGGTATCGTCACGCGTGGGGTGTTCATCACTCCATGTCGGTCAATTTTACCTTATTAGTCAAGTTAAGGTTGCCTCCATAACGCGTCACTTTACGTCACTCTTGATCGATTTCGGAGTTTCCGCGGAGCCGTTTCGGAACTTCCGCGGAAGTTCCGAAAGTTTGTCTGGTAACAGGCGGTCGAATTTCCTTTGCAGGTTTCCTTTGAGGTTAGACCGAATACGATCACATGTCGAAATCGACCCACCCACTATCCTCTTCCAGAGGCGATCGCCCAAGTGATAAGCACAATATTGTTCTTCATCATAGCGTACATCTGGTCTTGCTTCATCCTTAGCGTAATTCGAAGGAGACGCAGTTGGATGGCTTGTACTCGGTGGTCGCTCTCTGATAGTCTGCATAAATCGTGGAGTCGTTTGTGCCGTATGAAGTTAGGGATAACGCGGTGAAACAGACATCGAGGAAAGTGGAAGTGGATTTACTGCCACGTCGCTACGATTTTCAGTCTTAGAGACAGTGCTTCTTTGGTAAGTCGGAGAAACTCAGCTGGCACTCGCAGAGCAATTGGAAGGTCTGACTGTCAATAAACCTCTGCATAATTTGGTTGATTTTGTGCACCTCAAGCGAGGTTAGCAACTAGTTTATCTGGCTTACGTTCCTTCGCCATCTTCAGAGCCTGAAATGGGCGACTCGATAAGCCAACTATCCGGTCAAATCTCTACAGAACCACATGAACGAAACTATAAGCCTGTTTTTCAATCGCGAAGCTAGCTGCTGTACCAAACGCTCAACACTTTGATATCACTAGAGTGACGTTGTTACTGAAGCGACCGCTAATTGTATGCAAGAGAGATGACTTGGGCGTACTCTTCCGGATCAGAAGAGCAATCCCAGATATGGCGTAAGTTCCCGTGTCGAAGCTCAGCACGCTTGGTTCAATCCATTTTCCGCTTTTTTTCTTTTCCTGTGAAGGATTTCTTCGAGGAACTCATAACAACCTTTTACGGCCAAGACTAACCAGTCATTTGGTCCACATTTCTTTTGAGACAGGAAGGCTTTGACTCGTGAGGAATGATAGCGGAGTTAGGAAGCCAGTGCTAAAGAATCCTTCGATGAGGGAGTTTTCCGTTTTTATTTTCAAGTTTCTTTGCCTAGCAATATCATTTGAATGTGCGGTCATACCGTTGCGGAGATGCAGCGTTCTTTTTCTTCTCCTTATCTGGGTATTTTCACTGAACTGGCATTCCTCCAGTTCCGAAAAACATTCGTCATTATTAGCTAGTAGCGGCTTTCCTAACATTTAGTAAAATCCATCTGATATGAGCGAAAATAGATGCCAGCAATATTTCGCTACGATGAACGGCACTTCTCTTCTTCGGAACCAGTTCATAGGATCTGAACAACTACTTTGACTACATTTCTTCAGGCATACTATAGTACCTAAGCTTCATTTCCTGTCAAAGGTTTGGACTCAAACCATGTTTCCTTTCCTAACGAGCAATTTAAAACATTTGCTGTGGTCCGCTTTGGAACGTGCTTTCTCTCGAAATTTTGCTAATGCGGCACACGTCTTTCGGAAAAAAAAAACTTTTGGATCTAATTTATTTAGTGAATATGAATTTTTTGCTCTTAAAGGATGCTAAAAGACTCGTCAATTTTGGTCGCAATCATCCGCTTGTCTGTCTCCATATCGAGCTATTTATCCGCAATTTCTTGTGTGATAGCCTCTCTTCGATGTCCTGCACATGGTTAACGATTTGCCTGTGTACTGCGATCATCGATTATTCAAGCTAAGAAACCAAGGATGGGGAATGAGGACGATAGGGCTCCAAACTCATTACATAGGAGATGTTCCGTTTCCTTGAGAGCTTCCTCTTTACTTGGAAAGATGTAATCAAAGTTGACTAACTTGAAGGAACTGTCAAAATCAAGGGTATTGTCAGATCCATTTGATATTTATAGTTAATTCATGAGTAGAATTTCTCAATAAACGGCGTAGAAATAATTGAAAAACAAAGATTCTTTGGCGGTCATTGCGGAAACTTTTCAACCCAACTTCGTAAGTTTCCTGGTACGAGTGGCGTGCCACATAAACCTCTACACTGTCTCTCCTCCGCACAGCTGGAACCCTGCTAGGCATTCTTCAAATTTCTCCAGGATATCACTGCGTTTCATAACTATACGACCACCTTATTTTTGGCAGTACTAGAAGATGCAGCCGAGAACGACTTTTCTGTTCCATCCATCAGATTCAGAGATAAGAATAACCTCTGAGCACGAATTTTCATTGTGCTAGTTTTTCGTTTACCTTTTAGTTTTGAACTTATCAGCTCACTCAACGTTTCATAACTATACGACCACTCGTGAACAGTTCAATTTTTTCTAATAATCTAGCGATGAAACAACACCATTTACAGCAAACTTAATAGGCAATCAGCCCTTTACCTTGGAAAGCACTTAAAAGAGGCGATTCAGCATATTGTTCATCAGATTCTTCAAGAAATCGCTCTCTACATCTTCCCAGGCGTCGATGATTGTTGTTTTCAGCTCATCAATTGTTTGAAATTGACGATAATTGCAGTAAACCCTTCGTGCTAGGATGCTTGAGTTCAGGTCCGGGCTGCGGTTGAGGCAATCCCTAGCGTTCCGCCACTCTCTGAAAGCCAGCCTTAGGTTGTCTGGCTGGCATGCACCCCGGCGTTAACCTACAGGAAGGTCTACTTCTGTCCACGATATCCCTCACAAATGACAATTCCTGTCTATGTAGAGAGTCCTGGGACTCCATCGAGTCCATCGGACCCGAAACGAAGGCTATCTCTAGTCTGTTCCCGGCAGAAAAGTCATCCAAAGCCATGAATGATCTGCCTCCAAAGTTGCGGCGACTGAAGGAAGTGGGGTTCTTTCGCAAACCGTTCCAGTAGCTTCTCCTCTCGTCAAGCCCATCCAAATTGAACTTTTGCTCATCTGTGGACATGATCTGAAGGCATTTCTCAAAGCCTCGTTTGTACTAATTTATTTATTTGTTTATTCATACATTATGATTATTCATAATGTGACCCTTCTTACAGAAGGTAGAGGTAGAAAGGAATCTGACCTAGAAAGTTATCACTGGTTTACTCCAATCTGTTGTCATGTTCCATCAAACGAATTCTTGCTCAGTCGTCCTTCAAAGAAAAATTGGACATGGAGCGCTCTTCGTAACTTCTTCTACATCATTTCCGCTGCGGTGGAGCGCTCTTCACACCTTGCTGTTCGAGACAAGGAGTTTCATTTCCACTCGGTTCTGGTTGAGCGACAAGCAAGTGTAGGAGAATGGCCCGCAGATCTTCCTTTCGTCATAAGCTGTGGGAAGTTTCGGCTTCTGGCATCCTTCTTCTTGTGCTATTCATCAGAATTCTACAAATAAGTGGGAGCGGGGCAGTGAGTATGGCCAGTCTTCATCCCGATGGTTCAACCACTTAGTATTGCATTGTTTGGAGGCCGGAACTGACCTTTCTCTCCTGTACTTAGGGATGTACCGCGAGGGGTACTGAGAAAATTGTGATACCCACCATTTGCCATCCTTGCACACCCAAGCTGGGGTGACAAACTTTCATCAATTTTCATTATTCGTTAGTGGACGTATAGATATGAAACGTGGGACAAGCGGTAACACCGCATTTTGAAACTCAGAAATAAGTGAGCGGTGTAGAAACTTGTGCTCCGTGGTTATTTTGTCCGCTGAATCTACTGTCAACCATATAAAAATTTCAATGTTGCTGCATCGCGCACAACTGCAAAAAAATAAGGTGGTCGTATAGTTATGAAACGCAGTGTATGAGTAGAGAGCATGCCGATGCTCTTGAAATCGACGGAATTTACCTCAGGGAGAGCTTTTTCGAATTATGGGCAGCATCGCTTTTTCAATCGCTTCAGTGTACTTCCGACTGGGACCTTGCTTCCAATTTTGACAGATTATATCTCCCTCTCAGTTTTAACAAATTGGGATCTTGTTCTTATTTTTTACACTCATTGTCATACGCGTAGAAAATGCTGGTGGAGCAATATATGATACGGCTTTACCCCCTATCTTGCAGAAGCTTCAAGGATCACCGCTGATATCGAACTTATTTGCACAGAGAACGTTGATGAATTCGGCAGCGAGGCACATCTCTGATAACTGTGCAGGACGAACGCAGACCAAATGGCGTAATGATTCGACTAGAAACCCTAGCAGCAACGATTATCAGTTACTGCCATTCTCCCCTTGATTGCTACCGTCCCTGAGCAGTTGCTGCCAAAGACCTGACAGCTTGAGCAGCAATCGAGGGGAGGATGGCAGCAACTGGCAACCATTGCTGCTAGGGTTTCTACTCGAACCATTACGCTGTTCGGCCTGCGTTCGTGCTGCACCGTTATCAGAAATTGCATCTGTTTTTACTGTTGCGCTGTACAGATATGTATGAATAATTCTATCCTAAAATCGTACAAATCGCTCGTTTTACCTCGCTTTGAATGAATATTCTAAGTTTCGAGCCGCCTTAATTTCAAAAAAGTTTCCAAGGTGGAGAACAGAGAACGTTCACAAAGCTTCTGTACATGAGTTTCACACTGAAGAAAGCTATAATTAAGGAATTTGTGACATAAGTGTATATTCTTACAGTTTTATCCTTTGTTCTCGTGTCCTAATGAAGAAAATGAGATAAATAAAGTGAAAGTGGAGTGGACAGCGTTGATCAATAGCGGTTTGTAGGATGCACCTCGCACTCGGCACCCATCTGAACATTGCAGAGGCAAGGAATGCGCATGTACAGTGACTTGCGAAAGGCATCCGCTGTGCAAAGTCAGTGCTTCATCCTCTGAGACTCCTCTGGTACCAATTTCTCGAGGGATGTTAGGCTCAGTAAGCCCCGAGGGGGGTCAAACCTTCGATCATGCAACAGTCTCAACAATCACAACAACATTCGATCACTTTCTAACCTATCACCTGACTATAACATGCACCTGCGCTGTGATGACTTCTCGCTTCTGAACTTTCTTGATGGTGGTGATAAGTAGTGGAAAAGCACATAAATTGGTGAACCACTCTTTCTGAAGTCCTCCATGTTGTCTGCTAAGGTTCCTTGGCGGGTTCGCTTGCTTGTATTAAGTTGGTCGTCCGAGCCCAAGTGTGCCATATAGACTGTATAATATGTTTAGGTCATGTGAAAATATTTTAGCTAATGGACGTCTCACCTACCGTACATACAGGAGAGCAGCCTTATGATTTGCCTTGAATGGTGGTTATTAGAACTGTTAGTATTTGTGTTCAGGAATGGCAGGAACTCCTAGTCTTGTTTTCTATTTCAATCTGTTCGCTTTTTTTGCACCTTCGCAGAAGGGGATATAGCAGTTCTTGCTCTCTCTTCACCCACAATTTTTTATGGTCTTCCAGAATATACACAGAAAATTTCAATTGAGCTGAAGACTTTTTCAAATTTGCTTATCACTCGCACTGAAACGACCAACGATGCATCGGCAGAACCATGGGACTTATTCGAAATGGAACCGTTGAATTACCGGTTACATAGGTTGTTGTCGTATAGTAAAAAAAGCCGGTTAAATTCTTCAACAGAGCGAAACATTCAACGTAGATAGTATCTCATCGTGATAAATCGACGTGATACATCCTTCATGGGCAACATATGGTATAAATGCTTTATTTTTGCAATACACGAATGAGAACAAAAGCGGCAATCAATCAATATTTAGATGGTCAGAAAGCCCTGCGACACGTTAAAAACCTTCTGGAATTCAGGGACAGTATATTTGGTAAGAGAATGCATAAATCTATACACTTTTGGACAGGAAGTTTTGTTTGACCATACATTTTTTTGATAAAGTAGTCCGGATATGCAAAAGCGGAAGAATAGAGTTGGTGAAACATATTCCAGCCATCGGTCTATCGGGCAAAATAAAAATCGGGAGAAGAGATTGCGCATACATTATGCGGATAACATGTTGAGTGCACTCTATTCTTTTGTTTGGTGAACGTTCTGATGTGGACGATGTCGCACGAATGGAGCAATTGCTACAGCAGCGGATTCCCAAAAAAAATGAATGTGCGATCTTCATTGTCATGGAGTTCTCGCAAAGTTGATAGTCCTTTCATTTGGCAAAGCATTTGACGAGACTTTTCGTAATGTAACACTACATTGTCGCAAAAGTTTATCGCCTTTGATTTTTATGTATTACAAGATTTTTAGGATTTTTTCTTGAACTTTCTAACGAAAACATGTACAAGGGTTAGTCACTTAGCCAATTTATCCTACTTTACCGTTTCCAATTATGATTGAAAACAATTGTTCAATACAAGTCTATTCGGCTGTTCCTACTTTGCAAGCTTAAGAAACACAGCAACGCAAAGAATGCTATGGAAACAGAGGGGAAGCATATCATATGTCAAATAATGCGCTTCCCCTCTGCCCCTTACGACAGTAATCTTAGAGACGTTGGTTTTGGCTTGAGAAAAACCAGGATTTCACGATCGGTTAAATGACGATGATTAAATGAACGATTGAATTACGATGAAATGTTGACGAGCGCCTTCTTGAGCTGAGTGAATAGAATCAGCGCCGTGACAATCGTGAGCTGGCGGAGGACCTTCAACGTCGTCAAAACACAATAGTTGTTCATCTGCATCATCCTCGGAAAGACAAGGAGATGCGACGTATAGGTACCTCATTATCTGAGTGATCACTAACTTCGAGTGCGAAGTGTACGTGCCTAACCCTTTCAGCTCTTCGACAGACCTTCGCTCCGCTCGTAGCTTGGTCAACGGTGACGAGAATTGGGTTCCGTATATAGTCACATAAGGAACAATGGGTAGCTAACGCCGGTAACCTTGGATTCCACTGCCAAAACGAGAACTACCTCTCCAGGACAGGCAATTCTCAGTATTTAATGGAATTGCAAAAGAGTCCTTCATTGAAAGCCGCTGCCAACAAATCCGGTAGTTACCATTGGAGTTATTGAATGAATAATGATGGCACATGTGTTGCGTAATTGTTGTATTGAAGAAAAAGAATTAATCTGAAAACAATGCTCAAAAATGGTGGGAAACTTTCGCGACAACCCAATGCAACCAACAAACTTCGACTGACTAGATAGTTGGCAAATTCGTTTGCTAGATAGTCTACCGAAGCACGCCAAATCTATTGCGCCTCAGAATTCATGGATAACTTGCATAAGTATTGAGTAAAAAGTTTAGCACCCAACAAGTTTTTATTATGGGTTAGAAGAGTAAGCATGTGTCGCGGAAGTTTCTGGCCAACCCAGTAATAGTAACAAGCGCCCAGCATGGTAGAAGATTACTATGGAGAGTTTGTATGACTGGTTTGCGGAGTTGAAGTTCTTCTTCGTCGCTGAATCAATTTTCACCCTTCTAAGGCACCCATCAATCCTCCTAGTAATGCACCATCTATCGCACCAGTAATCGGGTCTGTAACGAGAAAAAAATTAGCAATTATTGGGTATTTGACGATCGAATATTCCTATACAAGGAGGTTAGGTTTACGCTTGGTAATTATTTCATCAAGCATGAAATGTCTGACCTCCGTAAGTGATGAATTCAGCGAACAATATTTCTTATTACTTACTGTGTTCCCTTTCATTATCACGATGTGCGCATCGTCCTTCAAGACGACTCGTCTGTCCCTAATCAACTTTTGAGTTTTTTTATATTGCAAAGCACTTTCACTAATCCAATGGTATCCATATTTAGGCCAAGGAAAAATGTGTCATTTTTGAGTAGCTCGAAATATCACCGATGTGTACAGTGGGGATATGGCTGCTTAAAGGTAGTGTGTCACCTCGTGATGGGTATCAGGATATCAAGGGAGTCCTGCTCTATTCGACGCGCTAACTCGGATGAGCTTGAAATCCGCAAAAACGGTCAAAAACCCTATTTTAAACGTCCAATTTGATATTGGAGAGGACGAGTTTCCTTGCCAGTATGCTCGAAAAAGCGGAGTTGAGAAGTTAAGATTGCACATTAAAATGAACTTCTCAGCAGTGGACTGAACAAGCACTGCCTTGCTCGAAACCCAGGCCGAACCCTCAGCAAGCTTTGGATGCGGTGCAAACTCGTCCACTGGCTGAAAATTTCGAAATTCCATGATCCCGTAACATATGGGACTTTCGATGAAACACTGGAACCTAAAACGTATCTTTGTGCTCAGCGACTCGCATGCGCTTGGCTGAGATGAGAATTTCGATAACGATCCTTGAGGTAAAACGCTGCCTTCAAGATACGTAATGTCGATTTGAGAAATTCCATTTTGGTTTCGAGTAATTGTGTCTATCTTTGAAGTGGATCACGTCCTTGTCTCTTTGCCTTCCAATGTACTCACTGGGTGACGTTGAAAGGCGAAGGTTTGGACCGAGTCTCATAATCATCCGCTAATGCGTGAGGTACTCTCAAGCAAATTGAATCCAATGAATTAGGATGATTCCAGTCGATGCTAGTGTGAAGTATACCGTAAGCGTCTTTCATGTATTCCTCCCAAATTCAAACCTCTGGGCAAAGTTGAGTTGCACTGTTTGAGGACTGCAAATTTATGCTTATGAATGTAAATTCGACGAACTAGGATGACAATGAACAAATCTTCCAACTCCGGCATATTACAAGAACCGACACCCTCAGGTCTGGACCTATTAGGTTGTCCCACTATAAATGGCACCAACGTAGTAATGAATTTTTGGAAGTTTATTAATCCATTATTCTAAATGATAGATGGACAAACTTTGGATTATTATAAAGTCCAATTCCTACTCTATCTGTATCCTGAAAAGGAATTCTCAGTTACCCTTCTTGTGATTTCTACATTGTACAATGAGACAAAACATGGTTTTGTGCTTTCCTAACTTTTGGACCATTTTGTGTCCGAATAGAACGAGAGCTGGATTTGATGTCAGATCTGCATTTGGCCAGGTAGTCATGTTATAAGGACACAGAAGCTGTGACTAGAAAAGCACTTCCAGAACGATACGAGTTTCCAACTTTGACCAGGTGATGGTCATGAAACTTCTCAGATACGAAAACATAGCTCTGGAGGCGGTACGAGAATTCTGAAACAGTCCATGAAATTGTTAGCAACTAGGTTGTGCGCAACTAAATCACTGGTCGCTTTGTCTTCTTGGCAAGTGAACATCGCAAAAAATGGCAAAGTGGATTTCGAACAAAAGCATCGCCGGTCAGTGCTTAACCTGCAATACCATTTACTTTGATCCCTCTAATAAACACTGTTTCATTTTTCGGAAAAGTGGTCCTATTTTAGTGATGAGTGGACAAATAATGACAATGCTTAATAAGATAGAGTTTGTTTTGTTTGTACCGCTGAGGGGGATCTGGATATATCCAACAAACCTCGACATCCCAGAAAAAGGTAACTTTTTCAGATAGATGAAATACTGCTTGAGATGTTCGATAGTAGCTAGACCAGACTAAGACAAGAATTTACCAAATACCTCGCATGTTACCATTTGAGGCTCGGACTCGAGATTCGGTTGAAAATGGCTCAGCTTTGGTGAGCCGAAGAAGTGCATGTCCACTGGCGGGACGGGCAAGTCCACACAGGTTTACATCCTACCAAGAAAAATTCCATTGAGTGAGGCGTTGGATTTCTCCTTGTAATATTGTGTCGGTCAGACCTTTGTCTAATAGAATATCCTTCTGAACTTGCAGTAAATGTACGTTTCATCTAGAAGAATCAACGCGTAATGAAAATTGACCTTTCGCACTTCGTTGACTCCTATGGTTTAAGCTTTCGTTTTTACATGATTTCACTGTATCACAATGTATCACAAGCAGGAAATTCTGACCATAATATTCTTTATTGCTAAAAGAAATCTCAGGTTTGAGCTGAGTTACGCATTTTGGAATGCGCACCTCCAAAACGGCCATCATTTGTGGGGCAACCTAATATTTCTGCCAGAAAAAAATTTAGCTCTTGGATCTTGGACAGCACCCTTCCTCAATCTTTCAGCTGTCCTGATTTATAAGCTGTCAACCTCAGCATACTAGTGCTAGGATAGCAGAGTGGTGTGGCGGTGTCTTTAATCCTATCTTCATAGGGCACATTTGGATTGATTGCACCTCTTGCTATTCGTGGTGTAATAGTCTAGACGTTTTAATTCGAATTCGGACACTCCATACATAAGAACCCAGCTTTTGTAAGAAGAAATTATGTTGTACGCTTACTTATGCGTCTGTATGCGCCCCAACCGTATCCACCAAATGGGCGTCCCCAGGTTGGATAGTATCCTCCTGGATAGTATCCTCCTCCGAAATAATACTGACCATGCACGGAAAGAGACATCACAAGAACGATAACTAGCAGAGATAGCATCATGAGAGTAACTGCAATCAAATTACCATCAAAATTCAGTCAATTATCCAAGGTATTTTGACATCTCGTATATCGTCATTTAGTCTTGTAATGTGAAATGATCCACGAAAGAGTTCTGTTCAACTATTTATAGTTCAAACCGATTCCATAAGAGTAGCTTCGAAAAAGCTGTCAATATTAACAGAAAACATCTTCTTGATTCAAGAACGATATTTTCTACCAGTTTTATGTTGTTGATATTTGAGGTCCTTCTGAAATTCAAAGAGGAAAACGAGGGGGATGAATCGGAAGAATAAATAAAAAGAAGAAAAGAGAACAGAAATAGAAAGGAGAAAGTCCTGCATCCCATAGTAGTCCAGGTTATATGGCGATCGTTAAAAAATTCTGCGTCATTCTATCTATTCTATCTCATCTATTAGTCAATACAGCATGGTGGAGATGCGCCAAATATGGTTGAAGACATTTACACAGAGTGAGGGCATAAAAACGAATAAATAGAAAAGATGAAGAGAACTGGAATAAACGAAACATCAGATACGAAAGTAAATGGACCCTTACTGTGACAGAGTTCAGTTTCACAATTAGCACCGGCCCTGTCAAGTCGCGCACCTCAATCCGAAAGATTCTGAGCACTGTGTCAAATATGTAAACGAGTAAGGTTGAGTTCATTGCCATAGAGTTCCACGGTGGTCTCAGAACTTAGGAAAGACGAACTTCAACTGGTTTCTTGGATTTCTTGCATGTTTCGTGCAATACCTCTGTTGAGTATGGATACCACACCATTCAATACAAATTTATTTCTTCTCTTTAATGAAAACAGACCACATCGTATTATACAATCTTTATTCCTCGTAAAATAATATTAGCATGGCCATTAAGTTCTTCGGCTTGTCTTCAAAAATTAAAGCAATTTTTTAGCATATCGATTTTGCCGTATTTATGATACATTATATGGTAACAGGTAGTGCTGCTCATGGCCCTATAAACTCAGAATATTTTTGGTAGGCGGGGTCTGTTTCTTTGGTTCGAAAGATAAGTGTCACGAAGTTGTGGAGCTTGCCAAAGTAAACATTTCAGAGTTTTTATCCGAGCAATCCTTTTCCGCCACGAAACGCAGTGTATTCTCAGTACTAGCTCATAAAATCCTGTTGAAATGGAAGTCAATGTTAAGATTCAGAAGGAGCTCGAGATGGAGAAGTTGACTTTCAAACAAGTTTGTACTTTGAAAGGGGTCGACAATCTTCCAAGCTCATGTACCTGAGCATTTAGAATGTTGAATTGATATATATTCTACTATACTTCTTCTTCCAAATCACCAAGCAGAAAAAGAACGTCCCGTAAATTTCTAAACCTTGAAACACATCCCGTGCATTCCTACGAGCTGCCGCAGTCAGAAATCTGTGCGCAGCAGACAGGAAGCTGCCACGAAAATGGAAAGGCACATCACTTCATTCAAATGGTGCACAGTCTGAATGGTGATCTGGGCCGGTAGTAAACCCCACAAATCACGACAGCTGAGATGCGAACTTGTTGGCAGCAGGTTCGCAACATCTACATTCACTTCATGAGAATCTCGCGAAATCGATGCGCCTTTCGCGCCTTTCAATGTATCTCCGCTGAACTTTTTATACTGGAAACTTTCGCACATGCCCTAGCAGTTTGCGCGTTTGCGGCTAAAACGGCAGCGCTGGTTGTTAGGGGGGGGGGGGTTCTATTCCTTAACATTTCTCAAGTTTTGCAAAATCGTAGCAAGACGTGCATACCGTTTTTGCGAATTTTGTATGCGGACGGGAAGACAGATTACATACCTTCTAAGCAAATGAAAAATTCCCATAGACTTCCCCATCCACTGCAAACTTCGGGAACTCCTGTGGAGCCTAAACTTCGCGGAAGTTCTTTTAATTGTTCCTCAGTGCTTAAAAATTCCAGTTTGAACTTCGTACTGGGGCACGCAATTCAAACAGAAATGAACAGGCCCCACATGTCAGCCGAATATGAAGCTTTCTATATGGTTCACGCCCTTTTTAAGACTTCTCGCTGCTTTTCGCCGCCTCCCCTATTTAGTTATCATATGCTCCTTAATCTGTGTTTGTTGAAGAAAGTCCATGAAGACTGCCTCGTTTGCGACTTCTTTTTCCGGATTGTTTAACAATTATTTCTCAGATCCCTTCACAACCAAAAAGCTGTAAGAGGTAGGTATCAAGCTGAGTATCGAACTGACGATTAGACAAAACAAGCAATGTGGACGAATGTTTGAAACCTCCATAAATCTGCACTGTTTCAAAGGAGTTTCATTTTAATCTTAACTTGAAAGTGACCTGTGTCGATACCTGACCGTTCTCTTGTCAACGAACTGAACGTTCACGAACTCCGTTCGAGTTCGTGACAGCGCGCTTCGTTGAATTCCACATTATTTTCCAACATTTGCTGCCTGACCCCTCATGACCAAGAGGTCACGAACACGACTGTCACGATATAGTAGTCATTAAGCATATCTGTCAACTATGTCGCGACATCAGAGAGAACGCACTCTTTATTATAAGAAGTTCATGAACATCTCGCGACAAATGTGAGCGACACTATCACAACATAATAGCAGCTTAAAGTCAACGACATCGGGACGGGGGGTTTACTATCAGCACCCTGCCTTCATGATTTTTCCAATAGTTTTTAAAGGCAGCAAGAGCCGAAATCCTTGACCCGGAGCTGAGATGCGTTTGGTGAAGTACAGACTCAGCACATCACAAATGTGAAACAAACACAAACAATGATGGCTTACCTGCAGAGAAAATGGAAACGTCATCGCGAACACGCCTGGCCGAGTTCACGCCGGTACGAGTTTCACTCGGCGCTGAAGCCATTGCAGCACATGGTTTGGCGCAAAGGTAGTACAAAATGCCTTCAATTCGCAGGGTTTCGTGGTGGGACGCGCACACCTGACATTGGAGCACTCGTCAGCGCGCGGACACGGCCAGACGTGTTCGCGAAGACGGTTCCAGTTTCTCTGCAGGTAAGCCATCATGGTCTGTGTTCGTTTCACATTTATGATGTGCTGTGTTTGTACTTGACCACCCGCACCTCAGCTCGGAATCGAGGATTTCGGCTCTTGCTGTTTAATTATTGCACCTCGTCAAGCTCATGAACTAAGTTGGTATACCAATATTTGGTTTGTTTTCGTTAACACTCTTCCGGCAAATTCTTAGTAATAAGAGCAGCGTTGGAAAGCTGCATTTTCTAGAACCCAAGAAGTCATTTTAAAAATAGCGTTGCCACTATACATCAATGATTGCAGACAGTAAATGTAAAAAGAATTGAGTAGCAGTGTTCAGTATGGAGAGAGCAGAGTGGAATGTTTGGTTCTACATGGACAAAATTAGTGGAGTTGTTTGTTGAACTCTGATGTCCTACTGGGGCATTATATATGCGCTGGCGAATGGCAGTCACAGTCTTTTTAGTTGTCGTTGTAACACAACGATTCACTGCGAGAATTCCATTTATCTTACTCTCATGTACAAAGCACATATTTTTTAAAGGGAAAAGACAGTGCATATGATAGAGACACCAAACATTCTAGGCATCAGTCTTTTCTGCCTTAAATTGGTGAGAATTATTAATTCGTCTGCAAGAAAATGCGCATTGAACATTACCAATAAAAATCCATTGTTCCGTTCCGCTCTTCCTTCCTTAGGTTGATGCAAAGGTCATTCAAACGTCTAAAAAATCTGAAAAGTTCCATTTTCCAACCAATCTCTCTTGTGAAAATTTATAATCACAGATATTTCAGTAAGAGGAGTCTGTTCTGGCAACCACGTAACCGGCAAACCACCAGGAAGTGTCGAAACCAGTATATATCGGGAGGAGTCAGAAAGGGGGAGGGTCTTCCGAACTTACAGTTGGGAACAACAATTTAAAACCACAATTCCTGACAGCTGTAACGATGCCGACTATAACATGTTTTATTTCTTCCCCTGAGTGCACGCTCTTTTCATGTCAAGGCTATCACTCCATGATAATACAGTGCGTGTCAAAACTTTACCACCCTAAAAATTTGTAGTTTCGGACGAGGACCGAGCTTTCTCGAGTAATGGCGTTCACTATCGTTTTCAGCGTGCTTGAAAACCCCGGAAACTTTCACCGAGTCTTTTCTAAGTGGTCCTCTAATTTTTTATTCGTTTTTAGAAGGGAAGTTTGGTGGTTCAAAACTTTACGCCCACCCTTGAAAATGTCGGTTACGGAGGATAGGAATTGCAAACAAGCAGGGAAATGATACGAACTGATGTAGTAGCGCTCAAGAATACCTTAGGAAACCTTACAGAGCATTCAAAATCAATGCCAAAGCTTTTTTGCCTGTCACTGTTTGAGCAAACTCTCCTTTGAACAAGTGTGAACAAAACCAAATTTTTAAAGACTTTGGGTGGTCGTAGACACTTAGCTGATATTTCGATGAATAATCTTAATACGCATAGATGGAAAAGCAAACATTAGAACACATTTCAAGGTTGACACGACGGCCATATCATCCGTCTGGTCCTCCTCCTCCACCGAGAAAATACCCCAAGTTGTGATCCTGACGGAGTTGTGGACGCTGTGTTGAAGAAAATATGAGAGCAAAGGCCTTTGTAGAGCACTGCTATGAATCGCTGAGTCCATCGGAATCCTAACTGCCCAATTCCGGAGTTACTGGGCTGTATTGACATCGATGTTCAACCGCCAAAGTTGCGGCAAAAAAGAAACCTCCCATTTCGGTCATAAATCCCTACAGCAATGCAAGATTCGGCCAGGATAATCATTGCCTGTCTTCTACTGCATGCGCTAAACACTCCTACAATGTCAAAAGCAGTCGAAACCTCCGAAATCTCCGTCTTCCTCAATCTTTCGCTCATCGCTTTCTAGTAAATTGGACGAGTTGCGCGACCTGTTGGATGTGGACCGATCCAAAAAAAATCGATTTCGCTGCCTTCTTTGTCAGCTGTTTTGTTTGGCAAAATTGGTCTTTTGCACTGTTTTACAGTGTTTCTGGGGCTGATGAAAGCAAACAAATCTATACATAAATCATAGAAACGTTTACGGCACTTTTTTGCAAAAATCTGGACGGCGCGCATGGGCGCCAAATTCAAACGATAGGAATGCATCTGTAAGCAAGGGGATCAAGAAGGGGGCTTGGAAACATGGGACACCTTCCGAATAGAGCGGAGGGCGTGGGACACTGGTCTCCGGATAGTATCGATTCGGATATCGATTTATCGATAAATTTTATCGATTTTCCTTGGCTTGGCTCCAATCCGGATCGAAATGGGCATACTGGTGTAATCCACCACGCTGATCACGAATCTGAAGACCTCTTTGCACCGCGTGGTTATTGATTTATTGACTTTATTGATTTTTCACAAGTTATGCTACAGGCGTAGCGAAACCGCACCTACAGGGGTTTCTAACTACGCTGATCACGAATCTGAACGCCACTTTGCACCAAGTGGTTGTTGATTCACTGATTTTATTGATTTTTTCGCAAGTTGTGCTGCATGCGTGGCGAAACCGTACCAGCAGAGGTTTTTCACCAACCAACCTCCTGCGGAACCCGACTATTCAAACATTTTAATAGGCTGTTCTTAATAAGATGATCCTGTATCAGTGCTGGAGTGTTTTTGATGCTACAAGTGCGCGCAGAAAATAATCCCTCCCTATTCGTCATGCAACGACGCGGTGGTGACGAAATCAGATGCTAGGTAAGCGATAAGCACGAAACTTGCATACCGAAAATACCGTCCGTCTTCTGTTTGTGAATCTGAATTCTTGCTTACAGCTGTGAGCACACTGCTGAACATAGCCAGGCAAGGCGATTTGAATCATTCATACTTTAAGAACTCAAAAGGGAACCAGGATATTCGCGGCACTTATTATCCCTTCTCTGATATATCTGATAACTGTGCAGCGCGAACATAGTCCGATTGCCGTAATTGTTCGAGTAGAAATCCTCGCAGCAATGTTCCCAATTGCTGTTGTCCTCCCTTCGATTAGTGTTCAGGCTTCCGTCCCTTTAGCAGCTATTGCTGTGGGATGGCAGCAACTGAGGGGGGGGGGTGTGGATGGCAGCAACTGGGAACAGCTGCTGCTTGTGTTTCTAGTCGAATTATTACTTCGTTTGGGCCGCGTTCGTGCTGCACACTTATCAGAGTTTGTGCACGACCATTATCGACTCACTGGTTTTACCGATTTTTCATGCGTTTTGTTCCGGCGCGGTGGAACGATTTTCATTATGGTTGTCTGGCATGCTGGACATGAGTAAAGGCTTGAGCACAGTATTCTTGGAAGTACATTGACAAAATTAGTAAACCAATACCTGCGCGCGAAACATGGTTTAGCTACGCCAACTACATGGTCCTTGAAGGCAGTTCGAAGATATCGTCTCTTGAACCAAGATAGTGGTAAGTAATGCAAAAATGGGGGGGAGTGGGAGCTAAAGAGTAAAAAAGAGCTTCATAATCATAAGAAAAGAAATGGGTGCCCACTTGATCAGCTGGCAGCAACAGTCCGCTGCCGCTACAACTCGATCGAATGACCCCACACCGATCCTATTGATCCAGGATCTTCAACTTTCAACTCGCTGTATCTTGGAAACGGTCAAGTTTTTCGCGCTACTCTTTTGTGGAATTGTTGGGACAGTTGCTTAGGTTCTAAAACGATCAAAATCTCAGACATAAACATTTCCGTGGGTGCTACCTTTAACTAGAAGACGTGGGTTAGCATCATCCGCGTCATAGCTGACGATTTGAGTTGAATAAGGCTACACTAGTGTCCCGAAGAGTAACAAAGAAAAAAAATAGGTTTGCAGTGTGGACCGAACTACAGGGTGGTAAAAAATTACGGAGACAAATGTGCGCTGCTCATTTTCGACTTACTTCGGGTTTCGAGCCTTTGTATTCCATCTTTTATTGTTAATCCGATTAATCTTAAAGGCAGCAGGAGCTGAAATCCTCGATTCCGAGCTGAGCTGTGGGTGATGAAGTACAGACTCAGCACATCATAAATGTGAAACGAACACAGAAAATAATGGCTAACCTGCAGAGAAAACGGAACATTCGTCGCGAACACGCCTGGCCGTGTTCGCGCGCGGACGAGTTTTCTCCGGCGCAAAAGACATTGCGGTGCGTGGTTTGGCGCAAAGAGAAAACGAAATGCATTCAATTCACAGGGTTTCATGGCGAGACAAGGCCAAAACCACACGCCGCAATGGCTTTCGCGCCGGGGAAAACTCGTCCGCGCGAACACGGCCAGGCGTGTTCGCGACGAATGTTCCATTTTCTCTGCAGGTAAGCCATCATTGTCTGTGTTCGTTTCACATTTATGATGTGCCGAGTCTGTACTTCACCACCCACAGCTCAGCTCAGAGTCGAGGATTTCAGCTCCTGCTGCCTTCAAAGCTTCTCAGAAAACATGTCATACACTACTATCCTGGGGATGCCTGAACCGTCGGTTAAGCGTAGTTTCAGCACTCTATTAGGTTGGTTGTGTAGTTAGGGCGCGAGTATTATGCTATCGTTCAAAATTTTTCAAAAGTGCAGCTTACGAGTAGGTCGAAGAGAACTCTGAGATTCCGAGACGGCGAATGCAGGCGGGGCACGTTTCTACAACAGTTGCTTACATCTCAAGATCAAAGCTTATTTCGTCTCCTCACAAGCTGTGCTAGTTCCCCGTGCGACCGATTGTTGCACTGAGCCACGGTTTTACCCGGGCCTCAGCCGCCCTGACGAGTCACGCAGGGCTTACTTGTTTCCGCCAAAGAGGTGACAGGACTGAACTCTGACACTGAACCACCGGATTATACATATAACATAGTTCTCGCGTCTTTTCGGATGCACCAACTCCACCAATTCCTTATGTAGTATATACGATTTGAAAGGGCTAATCCTGTTTTACAAGAGTGTGCTGAGCATTAAAGAGATGTTTTGTTTGAAATGACCGGTCTTTATCAATTTTCCAAACTCAAAGAAGACATACTTGGTATTTGGTCTATTTATTACGTATTTGGTCCTAATGAGACCAATAACTTCGACTGAACAGACTTCTTTCATGAAAAGATGGGAGCTACTCCAAAGGAATCACATGGTCTAGATGAAAATCATACTTTCCAAAACTACCAAAGGGATGAGGTAATTCTGCTCAGAGAATCCAATCGCAAAGGGCTAGTCATCTTAGCCCATGATGAAGTCGAACCCCACACTTGCCAACCTCGGCAAACTGGCCCTCCAACAGTTCCACTGATGATGTTCCTCCGCGTTTATATTCTGCAAAGCTAGCACGTTCAAAGGGTATCGGGTGCTTACCTGTGCATTCAAAGCGGAAAGGCCTAGCTGACAAGGGAAGGATACCAAATGTCTGTGGCACTTCATAATGGAATGTGCCTCATAATGTGAAGTTGACGATGCTGATCTTGATTATGTTCTCCATTAGTGCCTAATACTACTACGCAAAAAGTTATAGCCTTGTCTGTGCAGTATTATGAGCAGTTTCTGCATCAACTCACTTTAACCCCACGTAGTAGGCGTTGCCGAGAAAAATGAATGCAGAATTCGTGATCAGCAATCCAAGTAACCCTGTATGCAAAATCTCAGCGGAAAATGCATCACTACGGGTTAAGAATTGCGCCTTGATCAGTCGCTACTACTACTAATTACAAGGGAACTTTACTTCATCGGAGACTCCCTCGTGGGGAGTGTACACTGCCTTGTGCATCTCGAAGCTCTGATTTCAAAACTATCTTGACCTTGGCCCAGCCTCGCGTCTGCAATGATTTATATTCATTTTTTCAGACGCAAGTGATAAGAAGGTATACATAAAATAAGATATGTCAGGTAGGTCAAGGAAGTGTGGCGCAGTGGTAAGTGTCTCCGTTCCCGTGAATACCCTCACGGGTTCAATTCCCCTCAGGAGTCGCACTTTTACATTTTCTCCCAGTTACTGTTTTTCCCTAAAAATCTATTCTATGCAGTTTTTTGTAAGTGTTTCTACTTGCAACTACATATTCTAAAAGCTTGAATACGTTTTCAAAGATCTTCACTACCCCGACTTCGTCGACAGTGGAACTGCTGATGGACTCACGTGAGCCCAAATTTTCAAGCAATTCTTTTTTGCTGAAAATTTCCATAATAGGGCTATCTGAAGTGCTGAACACGAATATGATATCCACTTCGTGACATCTCTACATTCTTATAGGTTTGCGGTAGAATGAACAGCAATTACTGTAGAAAGCCAAACAAAACTGTTGAATTTCGACATTAAAATGTTAGAGGCTTGCAAAATGATGCTGATAATCGTGATCAGCACCTGAAATTACCCCTATGTGCAAAATTTGGATGGAATCTGCGAGATGCCTGAACTACCCTATACCCAATGACCGTTTCCTCGTGAGTGGTAGTAGTAGTAAATGATGAAGGGGTGATTGTCTAACCGTAATTCTTGCCTTTTTTCGCTGAAATTTTGCATACAGGTTCAGTTGAGCTACTGATCTCGAATTCTGCATCCATGTTGCACTACAACGCCTATTTTGTGGGTTCACGGGAGGTGGATGTAGAAACTGTACCTTCGAATGTACTGCACAGACAAGGCTATAACTTTTTGCGCAGTAGTATTAGGCACTAATGGAGAACATAATCGAGATCAGCATCGTCAACTTCATATTATGAGGCACATTCCATTTTGAAGTGCCACAGACATTTGGTATCCTTCCCTTGTGAGACTGAAAATTCTCGGTAAGTAACGTATGATAAAGCTCGTGAGCTTTCACGAGTTCTGCATGAACTGTTGCTGATGTTGCTACAGCGGTTACGATTTTATTATACGTTACTCCGTAGGAGGCTAACAGGTTTACCATGGTCTGGATTTCTGAAAGCTGTGCAAACACTACAGGTAACAACTGGGAAAGAATAATGCTGCGACGCTGAAGGATGTTATCCGCGTAACTGTGTAGTGTCGATAGCCGTACGAGCATCACGTCGAGAGTCGGTTGGCCTTGAGTGGTAAGTCCTTGGAGGTAGGTAGTAGCCTCCCCTAAAAGGGATCTTTGTGCGGTTAGTGCTTGTATGACAATCAAGACAGGGTGATGCTTAGACTGGATTCCTGCGTAGTCTGACGGCGAAGGTGTATATATCTGCTTGGTGAAGATGCTGCGAACCTGTTGGAAAGGGTTAGAGTGCAGGAAATTATCACTCAAGACATAATCATGCTGCACTAGATGATTGGGGTTAAACACATAATCTGGGTTAAGAGAAAGTGTTAGTAGCTGTGTTAGTTGCAAAGTGGGACGATGCAAACGAAGAACCAAGAATGCCTGGGTGTTGTTATTCTTGTCGCAGTGGAATTTGCGGTTGACATTCTGACCCTTGGCATGGCTGAAATCAGTTCGATGACTGTAGCCGGACGAGTATAGGGATCGAACTGCTGCTGAACATGCAAGGAAGACAGATCGATAGGAGGAAGAATATCAGCATGCTTAGGAGAAGGAGGTAATTGTGCACAAGCTAATTCATTCCACACACGGGCTGAAAGAAGAGAATCTGTGCTAGACGGCTGCGATGATGTAGCACGACTAGAAGAGGGCGCCTGTGAAGGTGTCGGCGAACGCGTCGGCAGTGAAGAGTAGGTATAGAAGCGCTTCCTCTGGAGTTTACTACTGGAAGAAGAAGCTGAAAGATGAGGTAATCCTATCTGTGTAGAGGCAACTAGTCTTGAAGGTTGTGCGCTTCCTCTGCGCCTTCTTCTTGCGATGCTGGTACGAACACGTTGCATGGCTAGTACACAGTTGTTATTGTTTAGCTGTCAGACTGTCGTTGAAAATGAATCCTGCAAGTAAAAGAAGATAATTCACAAAGTAGACTGACAATGACACCTTTGAAAATGTGAAATGCTGTATGTGTGAACGTTACTTGCACTGTGAGGGACTATACCCTATGAGCGACAATGTGAAAAACGATTATGGGGTCGACCGAGTAGGACCTACTAAACCTAATAGGAATAGCTAATGCTAATGCGTGAAAGGACTAATGGCCCAATTACTACATTAGAGGAAAGATAGAAAAGAGGGAAAGATGAACAGGGATGTAATCACAAGACACTATTTGGAAGCAGAAGCTAGAAAACTAAGGCTAGAAACCAAACATGCGAACAAGACACTTGTAAATGATTTGTGCTGCGGGTGTAAAGGAAGTAAGGAAGTGCGATGAAGGAGATAGAGAGAGAAGAAAGACCTGCACAAGCGGCGCATATGCAATGACGCAACATGTGTAGATAAATTATATGACAGGAAGGGTATCAAGAAAGAGAGGAAACACTATGTACTAAATGGTTGATTGGTAGTCGGATGATGTGACATATGAAACGGAGGAAAAATTATTTTCTTAGCGAAAACGTGAGTCATTGAGATCAGGACACTATTTACAGCATCTTAAGTTATCTGATCTAAATCGACACTAGACACGTGATTTATCGTAACATGTGATCGCATTGGAGTACGTTAGATGAAATGTGCTACTTCACAAGCCGCTATACGAGTAATATGAACATCTACTACCACCACATCTACCTGGAACACGATCGAACACATTTTCCCTGGTGGTAGAAAGATACATGGACGTGTAAGATACAAGCCCTATGGGAACATGGGGAGCGCAAGCGAACTAGTGGTGTGAATCGGCCATTCTTCGGATGACCTAAGCATCCGACAAAATCCAGTTCGTCTCCAAGCGCGTAGAGTCGATCAAGATGGAGTTGATCACGAGCGTGTTCGCTTGGCGACAATGCTCACGAACAAGCAAAGTCTCGAAAAGCTGAAAATCCTGCGCCGCTACGTTGTTAGGCGACGGCGAATGGTTTAGAGCTGAAATTGGTTACAAGGAGCATGCTTATAGAGTGGCACTAAGTTACAAAAAGTCTTACTAAATAGAAACTTGAAAACCTAGATAATTAAGCGAAGAAGCCCATTATAACTATTGGTAACTGTGAATGATGAAGCTGAACACTGTGAACTCCCTGAAACTATACTGAACTCTATGAACTATTGACCCTACTCCAATGTTACAACAGGAGTAATCGAAAAGGTCCATACAGCACCTTAAGAAAAGATGGTCTATTCCATCACGTATCACCATTGGCGTCCGTGAACATGCCACAAGTGGCCTATCCTTCGGATTATCCTTTGGTGCGACGCAGCGGAACTTCGAAGAGATTACCCATTCCTGAAATAGGTCTAAGATCTTGTGTGACTTACCCTTTTACAGATAAACTTCCATGATATGGACGACGTGTCCAGTAGAGCGTGATCTGTGAGTATAAAGGGAAGTGAATTTGAGGGTCAGAAAGACACAGTTACAAGCTGCCAATAGTTACGTTCCAGGGATGGTATAAGCTTGGTTTTGTCAGGATGTAATTTCGCGATGACTAGGTTACAAGTAACTACACGGAGCGAACTACAAGCTAGGTGAAAACAACTCGAACAGAGACATCTTGGAGCGCCTCCGTGGATGCGCAAGCTACCTGAAAATGTCCTATTGTGGACTATACGCAATGGATTGATGGTGCTAGAGCTTTCTGCTGTAAATCTGAAAGGAATCTGAACTTCGAGCTTACCAGGGCCCTGGAGACATCGATCAAGATAAAAATCCTACCCCAATAAGTATCCTACGGGATTCCTAATGGTTTTCTAACACCCGATTCTTAGGCATAGTCCTATGGACCGATGTGATATGTGTTTATGTGAATTATCAGTAATACCTAAACGTTGAAGTTTTGGGAAATCTCGTATCCGATCATACTGATTGCGAAATCTTTGAAACGTTGGACACAATAAGCTAGTTTCCAAATCTGGAGAATCGTGAAATAGTCAGGTCGGTAGCAATGTAGTATGGGGTCAGCTCCTCAACTAGCTGATTTGCCACGTCCAAGAAAAGTCACAATTTCAGTGAAGGTATTTCAACAGAACACTCTATCAAAGAAACTTCTACGGAACTCCTTCATCTGAATCCCAGCCGATTTGCTGCGAGGCTACGTGGCGCGACCCCAGGCGGCGGACAGGGTGTTGATCGCGGACCAAAAGCAGCCATGCGCTTGCTCCACGACGCGGGCCGCTCTAGGGCATAGACTCCTTAGTTCTGCAGCGTTGGACTCGATTCATCTGCCCCGCACGTAAGTGTGAACATGCACTCGCGCGTGTAGGTGTGTGTAAGTTTGTTTGTAGCCTATATCCTGCACATCGGATCCTACCAAAAGCCAGCATTCTAACGACTGAGAAGCACATGAGAAGCAATTTGGGGCCGCGTCTAACAACAAGTCCCTTGTTCCTGAGAGGGAATCCCTCCCCTTCTGCGACTCCGGCGTCAGACTTTGCGACAAGTCGGCCGATGAACACCGTGTCGCCTCAGAATAAAACCATGGTTTGTGCTTTTCAAGGAAATTCGTACAAGGTTAGGGCGTCCTTTGGAGGCGACGCGCTTCATCACTATAGTCCGGGTATTGCGATAAGTAGGCAAGGAGTATTGGCCGTCAAAGACCACTCGAAGAATCGGAACTGCCCCATGATCCGGTTAGCGTCAGTTAACAGCGGGACGTTAACAGGAAGAAGCCGCGAACTTGCCGCGACGCTGAAGAAGCGGAGAGTCGACATCGCCTGCGTAAAAGAAACGAAGTGGAAGGGTGCAAAGTCACGCGATATCGGTGATGGATACAAGCTCATATACCACGGCAACATCTGGCCGCAATGGAGTTGGGATCATCGTCAGCGAAGGCTACCGAGACTTCGTCACCAGCGTCCAACACGTCTCGGACCGCCTGGTTTCCATCAAGATTACAGCAGGGAGCAACGTCCTAAGGAATGTCTCCGCGTATGCACCACAATGCGGATGCACTGATGGCACGCAGGATTTTTTCTGCCACGATTTCGAAGTACTCCTTTAGGGCTTCGATGAAAACGAAAACTTAATCATCGATGGAGACTTTAATAGGCACGTTGGGTCCGCTACAAGGTTATGGCATCCGAAACGAGGAAGGAACGATGCTCCTTGACCAAGCCGAGGCTGTGGATTAAGCTGTAGTGAATGTTCTTCAAGAGGAAGAATGAACACCTCATTGCATTTCGCAGTAAAGGCCGCGCTATGCAAATTGACTACATCTTCGTGTGTCGCAAGGAGCTGAAGAAATTCGTCGATGCCAAACTGATACAGCACCACCTCCTCTAACATTGGCGCCCAAAATGACCAAAAGTCTCGTCGGGACGAATAAAGTAGTGGAAATTGGCCGAACATAAGACCACGTTGAAAACTTTGGTCAAAACTGCAATCAGGAACACCACTATTGGAGACGTGAACACGAAATAGTCGCTGTTGAAACGGGCAATAGCTGAGGGAGTACGCGAACTCCTTGGCACTACCAAACCGAGCCGGTCGTTCATTGACAAGCAGACTTGGTGGTGGTCTGAGGAGGTCCAAGTTTTCGTGAAGAAGAAGAAGAACGCGTACAAGAACTGGGCGAGACAGAGGTCTGAAGACAACATGCGAGAGTATAGAGAAGCGAAGTCTGAGGCGAAGGAGAAGGCGCCACGATACAGAGCCCTTTATGAGGCGTTGAATAGCACCGAGGGAGAGAAGAAGATCTACTGTATGGCCACGGCAAGACAACGTGCAACTGAGGACATTTTGTGCAAATTAAAGACAGGAACGGATGTCTACTCCATCGTCTTTTGTGCAAATTGAACACAGGAACGGACGCCTACTCCATCGCCTATCTGACATGCACGGTAGATGGCGGGAACACTATCATGCCACGTGCGGCGAGGAGTTCCCTCACCCGCCAATGCCAACAATGAGTTCGGTGTCTGGACCAGTACCACCGGTCGACGAGGAGGAGACTTCATCCTGCTCTAGCAAGGATGAAGAACGGAAAGTCACTCGGCTCAGATAACCTGCCATCTGAAATCTGAGCGGGAGGTGCAGGAACCCGTTGGCTCTCTTCTTTCTTCAATGAAATTAACAGCTAAAGGAAAACTGCTCGACTCGTGGACAACCAGCACCACAGTACTTATTTGGAAGGGAAGAGGGGACATTGCAGAAGGCACAATGTATCGACCAATTAGGCTGCTGTGACACAAGATGAAGGCCTTTGAGCGGATTCTGGACAGACGACTCCATGCCATCGTTGAGGTGGTACGGTCACATATTGAGAAGTGACGACAGTTTAGTAAAATCAGCCATGAACATCACCGTGAACGGAAGTGGACCGAGAGGAAGACCGAAAACTCGATGACTAGACAGGATTGAGGAGGACATGCGGTTACTGAAGTTCACAACAAGCGATGTTTTTGATCGAAAGAAATGGCGCAACCACACGAGGAATGCCGACGCCAACCCTTAGGAAATGACCAGGAAGAAGAACAAGAGTCCATCGAAGAGACTTGCTAGAAATCTACACTCTCGCACGAAAACGGCAAATTTACACAGGCAATTTCGTGCAGTTTATCTATCTAAAAAGTAAAGATCATAGCTATATGTAGAGCTAAGCTACTGCTGCTTCTCCAACCAGTTGCGAAGTCTAAAAACATGCCTGACATATGGGATGCATATGCGGTTTTCCTTTCCTTGCTACGAGTTCAAGCTATTGTTTTTTGTGTAAAGATGTTCTCTGAATAGTCAGGCAGTCAGTCCACTGTTGACATAACTCCATCTCGGTCATTCTTCTGCTTGCGGCAGTTTTTGCGATAACGTAGGAGCATCACCTGTTATCGTCACCCCAGCACATCAGCATAACTAACAGAGGAAAAATGCTACCGGCTCGTGTCAGAATATATATATATATATACAGGGGGGGGCCATAAGTTATTGTACAACGTTTGCTCATTTATTTCTCCACCAGCAACACATGGATTATCCTGCTCTTTTCGCTGCCGAATAGAGCAGGGATCAAAGTATCTTACAGTTAAAACCCGGTTTCCCGGGAGAGTTTTGCTTTGGAGCAGTTGGACTTAGAACAGGTTTTTGAAAAAAGCGGGTTGATGTGGAAATTTTTTACGAAAAATCCACCAAATCTCTAAAGTGGGGTGTACTGCTTAGATGCATCTTAAAGAGCAAAGAATGCTCTTTCTAAAAATATCAAACTGTTTTTGTGGCTGTTTTGCTCGGAAATTGCGGGCAGAGTTAGTGCATTTTGCGGCACCGAAAGTCTGCAATGAATGTTTCCGATAAACTTTTTTCGTTATCTTGGAAGTATCCAGGAGGTTTTTGTGATCAAAAGATAGAGCAAATCCAGCTCTATTAAACAGTGCCTAGTGCGGCAAAAAATATTTTACTACTGCGGAGAAATGGGCCAGCAAACGTTGTACAATAACTTATGGCCCCCCCTGTATATATATATATATATATATATATATATATATATATATATATATATATATATATATATTTGCGCTTCATTCTCAATATTGGTGTTGCTTTGGGTGCTTATGGTAGATGAGAGGGAGAATTTAACTTGGCGGGAAGTCCCATGCGGAATTTTGCGGAAAATTTTTGATTAAATAATGGACGGGAAAAGATATCTAACCTTGAGGATATTCAAATACATTC
Source organism: Ancylostoma caninum (assembly GCA_037903475.1). Taxonomy (NCBI): domain Eukaryota; kingdom Metazoa; phylum Nematoda; class Chromadorea; order Rhabditida; family Ancylostomatidae; genus Ancylostoma; species Ancylostoma caninum. Next base: position 9,748 of record JBAJFG010000103.1, on the reverse strand, counting down.
TCTAAGCACTTAACCCAGAGGTATGTAGAGAGAAGCGTGGGATTACTATTTCACTCGTGCCTCAATTTGGCAAAAATACAATAATATTTCGCGCTGCTGTGGCCATCCTTAGTGAGCACTAGGGCTAGCAACACCGCTGTCACTGTAAAGAGGAGTGTGACCAACTATTCCATGGACCTCTGTGATCCGTTCGCTTCGAGACAGCAGATATGAGGTTTTAGGTGCATCCAGATATCGGACGGTACCATTTCAGAAGCTAACGCAGTATTACCAGTTCAAGCTGCTCTAGCTAAGCAGGGCGGTCACGTATATCACCTGAGTGAGCTATGACCAGAAACTTGCCGAAGCATTCAGAGAAGAGCCGCCAGCATACAAGGCCTTACTCTATACCACCCATTCCACACCATACTCATCAGTCTTCTCTTTAGCTGAGCACGAATTAGTGGCGGTGCGTTGGGACAGTGTAATTTATGCTTCATATTCTCCTGGCGTTGCTCTGAAGATAATTTGACCCGTCCATTTGAAGCTTTCTTACCAAATGAAAAAATATTCCAAGATGATTTATGCAAGATTATGGGTTGTTCTTCAAATACCAGCACTTCTTATTCTGGGAGAATGGAATCGCTCACCCGCCCTAAAAATGTTAGGTTGGTTCATATTTAATGCGGCTTTTTTGGAGACTTCTTTTCTCGATAAAAGTTAGAGCTTTTCAAATGGTTTTTCTATGAAAACAATTCCCACTTCCCACCTATTAATGGTGCTATCAAAAGCCGCATCCACATCCCCCATAATATGCTCTATTACTTCGCGAAAATTTGGAATGCAGCACAGACATTTCGCGATCTCAGCGAGCTTTCCAAACATGGACCAAACAACAAGGCTAAACTGAAAGATTGCTCATATTCATAAGTTGCGAGCTTCACAGATGAATAAAGAAGAGGTTGATCATCAAATTCCGAGCGCCGAGAATTTTGGGCAGCCCTGGAGGAGGATGAAAGCTTGACAGCGGGAATGCTGTCCGAACTCTTCAATATGGACCACTTTACCATGGTTCTTCTCTTAAGAGGCTCAGAAAACCATGGAGATCGGCCAAATGGGTCCCTACGAACTCTAGGCAGGAACAATTTTCGAATTTCGAATTTCCACCGATTTTCTGTATAAAAAGAGCAGCCTCAACTTCTGAGGAATCTCGTCAGTCGAATCTCCTTCCCTTTCACGGCTTCCAAAAGTTTCTGGTCGTCGGAATCTGATCGTAGAGCCCTTCCTACTTCATCTGCAGGATTGTACTTTCCCACTTGATGTACTCAAATATCTTTCGACTTGGCTTTGCTGTTTTTTCTTCAGCCAAGATTTCATTGAGATCACGAAATGACTGTGCTGCATTACAATCTTCCTCGAAGTGGTAGTGCATGAGATGGTGACTGTGAATACGAATTTCGAATAACACCTTTAGTAAATGAAAGATGAGGATTATTTACATGAAAAAGCCGTTGAAGAAGCGTTAACTTTCGAAGAGAAAAGTAATAGCGGAAAAAAGCGCATTAATTATGCACCAACCTAATATTATACAAAGTTCATAGTTACTACCAACTGCGACGTCCAAATCGTTCGTTTGAATGCCAGAGTTGCTCTGCTCGAGAATATCGTTCTGATTAGCCGCTTCCTGCAAGTCGCGCTGATTCCAGAGAAAGAAGCAAACATAAGCGGTGCAATATGGAATACAGAGCAGCCTCATAAAGAACAGTGACAGATTTTATAGCACCTCATACTGGTGCAGATTTGCCCGAATAAATTGCCCGTAATATGACAACGTTTGGCCCGATTTACTTGATGACAGTGAAGAATCAGTGAATGAACCGCTGTATGCCTCACACACTTGCTTTATCCACATTCCCCCCCCCCCACTTCTTGCTGTGGCTTGTGAACCACAGCACATCTACTGAACAACTCGCTATCAGCCCTACGATGATAGCACGTTAAACTGAGCTCTTGTTGTTCTTTCATGAAGAATTTCGGGACAGTAATTGGAGCTTCTCACTCAAAAACGGCTTACGGCTGTTTCATAGGTTTGGACGTCTAGCATTACAACGGACCCATGCAGGAGGCTGCTCTTGGGATCAGCGCTTGAATGTTGAGACCGAGTTTCTGCTGCAGAGGAAAAATAGAATATAGAGAGTGCAACTGATAGCAAAATCCTGTCACCTAAAACCAGTAAGGACCAGTTTTCACCTAGTTATCATAGAAAATAATCCTATACTAGTACGAAGCTGCTTAGTTTGACTTTTTATTTCTCTCGTTTCTCTTCGTTTTATAGCACTAATGTGTGTCAGTAAGTACCTCTGCCGGTTACATCTCTGTCAATTCTTCGGATGAAGTTCCAGAAACCGAGCACATCTCCAGGGCAGGGATTCATGAAAAAACCGCGCAAACCAACACTGGTCAGGGTGATTGGTTATCATATGCATTATGCAATGCTAGGAGCGAACGCGAAGTTGGTTTGCCAACCTGCTTGCGTCTGGTGATGCGTTCACGAATTCTTGCTCAGAGTTCCATTTTTTTCTTTTCCTCACATCATTCTACAGGTGTCTCTTTTTACATGCTTCTTTTTTAAGCATTGCAAAACGAACGTCCTTTAAAACGATATCCCTTGACCTTTTTTGATTGGGTGATTATTGCGAGACGAGCGCTCCTGCTGTCCCTAAAGTTTACAAAACTTACGATGGACGGCCGTTTCGCCGCTGAGTTTGCAGACTGAGCGACCTTTTGTGAAAACAATGTCACATCCGCATTTTGAAGGAAAAATGTCGGTATCCACACAAAAAACTGCATAAAATTGTGGAGAGATTTTCATTCAATCCCTAGGAGAATGAAGAGAGCGAAGTTACTGTGGCATTAATCTCCTGCTGAACAGATGAGCAGAACTCTTCCGCACGTTCCATGAGCAATCGAGCATTAAACTGGAAAGCCATAAGTACTGTTGGCTTAAATTGCATTCTCTCAGGTGGACACACATAAACGAAAGTTCTGCAGCCTGTATGGAGCTGTTGTGAGTACAATATCAATGCAGCAGTTCACAGTTTCGAGTGCAAGTGTAAAGACGAGGTCTCCTTGAATAGGTACATTACCCGTCTAACTAGGACTTGTTTAGTGAACTTCCACAGTCGCAGATTCGGAAACCAACTAGACCAATCCTATTACTTCCTCACTGTCCTCTGGCTGAAACGCTCGTCGCCGTACATATAATAGTTCTCACGAAATTTTCGAAAATCCCTAAGGTGTCATGTTATGGGGATATTCAACTCATTGAAGAAGTTCAGGCCACTTCAAACATCTATAGAAGCATATAAAAGTTGGTAAGGTTGGCTTACCTCTTCGCCCGTTCCATGCATGAATAATTCATGTAGTGGTGAATCCGGAAACAGCAGAATGAGCCCACAATAACTTTTACTTCAGCATTATCAAGGCTCGAGGATCACGTCTGAGCTGTGGAAAATTTCGCCGAGAGTAAGACCTACGGTCTCGAGAAGTGAAAGCTTCGGGAACTTGAAAGCAGCCCCAGGAACGTTATGTGTAGGTTGGCTAGACTTCTGAGCGAATAAGTCGCATCTGTTTTGTCTCATCGGGCTGTGAAGAAGGCTAATTCGCCGAAAGCTATGGCAGCAATGAAATTTTTATAGCCTGAGGTGGTGGCAGCTGAAGAGAAAGTTTGTGCAACAGTCAATGACCGTACAAGATGATAAAGAAGAGGAATTATTTATAATAGTTATTCTATTTTGTTTCTATGCACCTCCAAAGGTACGCTATAATCCTATGAAGCGATACTTCCCGTGTGATTCTTGATCATCAGCGAAGAATTCAGGATGAGTGAACATTTCATATCCTGGATTTTCAGTACAAGCTGACTCAAAACTCTTTTGGGGGGCTTGCAAGACCCTTACTTTGCTGGTTACATTTCTCTCCAGCACATCCTGGCGAAAAAACTTGATGGAATGTGATGACGAAGTGATGACGTCCACGGACAACGCCGCCATTGAGCGTTCTCGACTCTATTACAATGAGGATAGTAATTGTAGGAACTTTGATATATAGTAGTAAAATTGTGCTGCTGGCACTGTCGGTAAGTAAATCACCTAACCCTAATCACTCTGGCTACCACTGCTCTTTATAATCTTCTGTAACACTAAGAGCAGTGGCCTAAGACTTTTCGGTAGTCTTGTATGCTGAAAGTTTGCAATTTCCGGGATGTAAAAGCCCCTGTGGTCGTTATGATCAGGACCAGCATCATAAAGGGATGACGTAAGATGTCCTGGTAATCCATGCCGACGACAACGCCACGAAGCGAGAGTGAAAGCATCCAGGGGTGGGCTGGCGTGGGATCCAGGGACGACAATTCATCTGACCGATCGTCACACTTTTTTTTTCAGGACTCGCTGAGTCAGAGCGGTGCCATCGGCCGAGCAGGCGCGTGTTTTGTGAGTGTAGACGAGCGGACGAGCTAGGTGTCTGTGCCACACGCGCACACATCTCTGCTGACCTTTCCTTCTCTCCACGCACACACGCGCGACGCCGCTCTCGCCCAAGAGTTCTTCTCTCGAAGGGCATCTTATATTGACTATTGATTGTACCAGGTTATGTTTGATTTAGACACTCATTCTTAGAGCAAACACCCAACCGACGCTTAGCGCTATGTCTCACGCACCTAATGCCCGTTATGGCAGCGTCCCCGCCTCCAGGCACACAGCTCCACGCTGTCGTGCTGCGTTATTTTTGTCGCATGCACTTCACTGCCGAACACGTTTTCCCGCAATTTTCGGCGAATTATGCGTCTCGGAGTTCGTTCCGCCTCTCTGGAGAATGCCACAACACGAACATTCGAACATTCGCCCTACGAAGCTGACCGCGAACTGGAAGGGAAGTGCGTTTTGTGTTCGCTGTCGCAGAGAGCAGTGCTGCACAAAAAAAAACTGGATGATTTAGTTTTTTTCCTCTGTCGCTCTCTTTCAACGCAGAGATTCGCTCGAAAATTCGGCACTGTCGTTAGGCAAATGCATCACAGATGGGACTCTCGGGAAGTGCGAAAAGTCCCATAAGATCACTGTGACTTCCCTGTAACCCTTCGTCCATGGCCCTAATCGTACAGATTTTCATCCGAAATTCCAGTTAAGGAATAAACCATGTTTCGTTTGATTTCTTAATCTGCATACTTCTTTATCAGGGTCATAACAGTTTTTTTCCTTACTTATTTTTATTTGTTAATATACCAGTAAGGAGCACCAACACAACAGAACGAGCGCGTATGGAAACCAGTATAACTAATAGGTGGAAACTAGCATAGGTTTTGTGGGTAAGCATGGTATCTGGAAGAGTCATCAAGAATCCAATCACTCACTGCGCTACCGTCCTTATCCTTAAGGCAATAATTATTTTATTACATTATTTCTTTTGTTCTTGATGGCTTTATGCTAGAGCGAAAGGTAATGTTACCATCTCCCCGAATCTCCTCCAATGTTTTTTTTTTTTCGTCCTACCCGTTGTAAAGCATTCTTCTTTCGATTAATTGGTGGATGGCTAACGCAAATCATGGGTTTCTCCTTTTCTATGGAAAAAAAATCTGGAATGGCTTTTATGCTAGGCTAGGGATGCCTTGGATCGCCGCCCTTCAGACCACGCTGAATGTATCATAGATCCTTGTCTTATTTAATGTAGAGACAAACTATTTAGCTTCAAGCACCCCCTCCCCACATTGATTCTGTGATTTATGCAAATCTAATCAACGTTGCATATTGCACCAGTGTTTTTGCTCCAAGAAACCTGTTCCAGCAGAAAATGGCAGCGAAGTTGTTTGCATTCGTAGCTTTTCTTGCGGTTTTCCGAGAACTACTAACAAGGAATTCTCGACCAAGCTCCTCCGACATCGTTCCGCTTCAGCAGTTTCTGCACTTCTTATCTCTATTAAAAAAAAGGTGTAAAAAAAATAAAGTACACGGCTTCTTTTCCTATCAGAGGGCCTCCCAGTCACCTTCTTCACCCCTAGACCTCCCACTACACTTCTCGCAGCCGCCGTGTTGATAAGAGTTTGTAATCTCTGATATCTGTCCTGTGAACATTTTAGGCTTCTGTTTGAGTAAAAGTCCATCCCAACTTAAAAATCCGTCCCATTTAAAGCTTTAGAACAATCATAAGTTGAGCCCTAGTATGTGGACCCATTTTCTTAGTCCGTCCGGAAATAGAGACTCCTTCAGCCCGGAAGATATGAAAAACTTCCCACACAGTAAAAGAGCTCTCCCCTATTGTTTTCTCACACTAATTTTCCCTTGCGTTTCCAATTTTTCCCATTATTTGCTTCCACATTCCTGAGTTTCTTTATCATAATTGTTTCCAGATGGTATTTTCTTAATAATTATCAATCTGTGTTTTCCTTCATTGCTCGAGAAATTAAGTGAACAATGCCCATCCACGTTCTTTTTCATTCGAGAGCTATTCCTCCGCAGATATTTGTTTTATCCGCGCAAAACAATGTCCGACTCGTCATCTCTGAATGCCAGATGTTGCTGAGGAGCAACTTTTATTGATTAATATTAAGTATCCACGATTGCTATCTGCTAATTACAAAATGAAATTCACACGAGCCAAGCCCGCAAGTCAATGAGTAATGTCTCTCACGCCAGTTCCTCTTAGAACAGAAGCACTTCATCGTATTCTCATTGGTATCAGGTCTTTAACACTTTTCTTTCTTTGTTTGTTATTGTTTCCCTTCTGCGAGCCTCTGAATTCCTTCTCTTCATCCATTGCCGGCCTCCCGAGCATTCAGCTCTTTTTCTACAGCAGACTTTTTGCTCCAGAGGCTCGCCCTACTAAGAAGGTGCCAGGCCAATCCCTCACGACACACGTGTGAATACAGCTGTCCTTCATCCGTTCACGGCGGTTTCTTTGCAATTCTTTGCTTATACGATGCACCTCCAGCTGTGCTGCCCATCCCACTGTCTCTGCTGCTCCACCCAGATATAAGGCAACTCTGGATATAATGCTCATGAGAGTATTCCTTCGCTTGGTGGCACGGCATGTCTTTCAAGTGGTTCTGCTTCGCATCTGCTCAGTAGTCATTTTTTCTTCTTCTTTGCCATCCCGCAGGTAATCCGACCATGTCATTTTGACAACTATTCTAGACTTTTTGTTTAACAGCAGTCTCACCACAGGACTCCAGTGTATTTTTGTGCAACCTCTGTAACATAAAAGATGTCACGCCCATGTCATGGTCATCACAAATGCGAGAAAAACCACAATCTCAACCTCCTTTCTTTTCAAGTACTTACTGTGCTGATAAGACCTTCAATCTTCTAGCTAGGGTATATGGCGCGGAAAGGGTTACTAACCTAGGGAAATTCGCAAAGGATATCCGAAATCTACCAAATGTAGTGGCCGATGCCAGCTGCTCGCTCTCTTTATGTCATCGGTCTGGTGACCTGACACTTCAGAAAAGAAAATTCTTGGTCTGTCAACTCGTAATGATAAACTGCATGCACTGAAATGCATAAAAGCGCCATCAGTTAAATCTTGTCTAGCTTACCGGTTTCCTCAAGGGTGCATCTTGGTGATCGTTGAGACCCTGATTTCAGCAAAGCTCGGAGAGAACTTAACTGAACCTAAAAGGGCTCTTTAGCGGCTTACAATGGAGAAAGAAGAACATCGAAAAATGAATGCTCCCGAAAGTTCCTCTTTTGAGACCATCAACCCAAGGTTAGTGGACGTTCACGAGAGCTTAAGTCCTAAATTCAGTCCCATCCTTACAGTATTCTTCAGTGAAATTTTCTGCCAAGAAATGATCTGACAGTGCAGTGAAGCAGCGAAAGTTTGGCGCTTCAGTTCAAGATTTGGGATTGAAAAATAACAAAAAAATGAGTGGGAATAGCTTCATTGCAGTTGCCACGCTGAATAACTTCCATAGTAGTTATTCTTACTCTTTCTTTACTTCGACTCTACTGCGTAGTAGATAGGTCTTCTTCGGAGGTGACTCTAGCAACACTGAAAAAGCAATAATGTCGAATATCCTCAACGGATCTCAAGGAACAACTTCAGTAAACTATTTTGCCTTTTTCTCGAATCATTTCGGCTCGTCATGAGTCTAAGGTTCCATCAGGTAAAAAACCATCAGTGTCATTATAATGCATAAAAAGCTAGGTCCTACAACATTAGAAAGCATGTCCACGTAGTGACGACTTATGTGGTACATGAAGCTGCGACAAATCTTATTATATCATTTGCTTTTGCGGATTATAACTGTTAATCCCATAATGGCGGGCATGGTGATATCACTTTGATGCTCGAATTTCTTGCTGATATCAAGAGAGCGGCATTGTTAAGGATATACTCATCCAGAAGACCACTAATCGATAGGTGTCATTTTCTCAGGTCTCTTATCGCGGCGGCCTCTACTACTGATTTCGCCTCGCAGTAACCCGATGACCCGGCCTGGAGTGACCGCGCGAAGTCGCATATTACGAGGACTGCGGCTGCATTCATTAGTGACTTGTTTGCACGTCATTGTGTTGTGTTATCCCCTGATTTTCAAGCGTTTTGTGGTTTTTATGTGTGCGATTGTGGTGATCATCCTGGCATACGTATTGTGGAAGATTGCTCTCGGAGATAACCTCCTCTACTTTTCCGGAATTCCTTTTCTGTCTCGTGGTTGTATATATGGCATGATTCGTGTGACGAAGAGTGATTGTTGACGTTGTTGCAGGCGGACACCGTCGGAGCGCATTCTGCTTCTCGCCTCTGCTCGACGGGCGCTGCGTGAGTTCACTTACTACCGGCCGAGCCCCCGGAAAACAGCTAGTGCTTGTTTTCGCACGGTGGGCGTCCGGACAGTTTAAAGCAGCCACCTTTTCAATCATCGAGTATAAGTGGCTCAGGATGCATCTAGCGCTGGTAGCTGCGGTGCTCGCTGTGGCCGGTCACTTGGCCAGCGGTCAACACACGTCCGAGGACCGCTGTAAGGATCGGTCGTGCTATCCGATCACGGGAAATTTGTTGATTGGACGAAAGCATCGACTCAAGTCCTCGTCGACTTGCGGAACGAGAGGCAGGGAAAGGTACGTTGCATGTCTGAGTGGAACGCGAGAAAGTAGACGGAATATTCGAACATCGTCAATCAAACATATGACATATCCCATTGGGTTCTTATGCTGAAAGGCTCGGTGCTTCTATTCGCATGCATAGTCGGTTTACAACGGGCTTTAAGCCACAACGAAGGGCTATAGTACTACCTCCCCGAACATGAGGAAGAATTTTTGAACCCGCGATTTCATAGTACTTATCTGAGATGTTAACAGATTCTGCACTTTTTTGACGCGCTGATTTCAGTGAGGTGAACTCGTTACCATTCTATACACTCCTGGTTCCTTCGCAACCGCTGAACAGCATCGCTGCAACGCGGTTTGCTTGTGACAATGCGTTTATCTTGGCACGTTCTGACAGGCACGATGTGGATCCCAACTGTTCCTGACGATCTCTTCTAACCCGTGTGATCCCCGTGGCACATGCCAGGACGTCCCAGAATTCATATATATTGCCTGTTAGGGCGTGCCACCTGCAGCAGTGGAACCGGATCGCGATGGTGTTGCTCAGCGGTTGCGCGACGGTGCCACCAAAGGAACCAAAAACTGACTCGCGAGCTGACCGTCACACCACATACCAGGAATATTTTCACGCTTATTTTCTCATAACCTCGGCAATCGCGGGCCGGTTT
>JBAJFG010000321.1:0-54370 GCA_037903475.1 Ancylostoma caninum | reverse complement strand
CTCAATGATGCACCACAAAAAGACTAAATAGTCAGAACATGTTCCGCATTAATGTCATGAATGAATTCAGGATTTATAAGTATGGCACAGGCTATAACGGGGAACATGTGTAGGATTTATTTGTATTTTTATTTGCTAGTTTATTCAACTATTTGTTTATTTATTTATTCCATATACCAAGAAACTGGGCAAAAAAGGTAAGTTTTCATTCTTCAGTGGTAATCAGCGGTAAAGAAGCTCGTTTTCGACCAAAAATCGTAAAAAAAGGATGGAAACTGCTCGTAAATCAACGAGGAACAGTGGAATAAAGACGAGAACTCGAGCGCCTAACCTGATTTATGCGCAATAAATGCACTTCCTCCCTCTATTTCCATGAAAGGGGCAATTCAGCTTCGGCTCTATGCATGAGAATATCGCCGTAACTCGGTTTGCGTTCGAGTACATACACGTCTGCAATAATGACGCCTGCTGCACGGCCGTTTACACTCCGTTTTGATGAAAATGCAACTTTGTTTACGCTTGTTTGCACTAATCTCCATGATTATCCCATGTTAATGCGATAATGTCCAAGATTAGTTACAAATTGGGACCTACGTAACGTTCTGGAGCTAGCGTTCCATCCGGACTTTAGCTACGGGATTCTGCACAATCCAGGTAGGTTCCCCTGGAGGGAATGCCAATCTAAGGCGGAAGTGTCGTTGTCACTTGAGACTACAAGAGTCCACTGAGAGTTGTGACGTCCGCTGAGGGTGCAGATCGCCCCGTCTGCGGTCTTCGTCGAAAGGCGGGGCCAGCCGAAGGATCCGCGGACCCCGTCGGCGGCCGCCGCCGAGCTCTGTCGCTTTGTCTGCCTGGATGCGTGTGTAATGCACAAGTGCCAGCAATTTTCCAGCGTCGACAGCGTCGTCGAAATTTATTCGTGTTTTTCTCGTCTCATGACAACCTATTAACTGGCGCTTCTGTTGCAGTGAGTGGATAGCGGCTCTCTCGTGGCAGCTACTGCTGCTGCAGAAAGCAGCTGTCTATTTTTTTTTGCTGAACAGCACAACTGGTAAGAATTTGTTTTTTGAGGCTTTTGCTTGCATGTAACAATCTTTTATACCATGAGTAATTCTTGATCATTTTTCAACAACACTTTCTGCCTAGAATCCTGAGAAACTTCGTGTGAATCACGCATCTTGTGAAATGCCGTCCATTTCCGAGTAGATTTCTGTTAAATTTCGGGAAGACGGAGTGTTTTCGAGAAAAAAAAATTGGTTCCGCTCCATTCTCCTACATTTAAATTCCACTGAAGCTAGTTTGACCGCCGGATTCCTCATAAATTCCGCCTTTTTCCAATGTCTTTGTCCACCGCTCTTGCTCTTTATCTCCGTGAATAAGGGGAAATTTCCTTTCTCCAGAAAGTTCCCCCTCTCTATAAAACATGCTGAACAGAAATAAATGGTAGAACTAAAATAGTTCTACTTGTGTCGCATAATTATATTAATAAATAATACAACATTACAAATTATGCGCTGATGGGTACATACATGAATGGTATTTACATGAATGGTATTTACGTAGTGCTATGTACATATATACTTGTCAACAAATCTGCGATCGAACGGATATTTTCCGGAATCGCCAGGTATCGAGCAAGTGATCATGGCAGCTGCGTTTTTTTTTGATTTCACAAATTCCTTTCTTCAAGGTATCCTGCACGCGTACATTTTAAGCTACTCGAGGTGTTTTCATAAGAAAGCGCCCTAATTTTATAATTTGTAAGTTGATGTATGATGGTGGTGTTTTAAACGTAAAAGTATTCGAAGTGCCAATTTTAAGAAAAAAATGAAGTTTAGTGAGGCCTCGTAGCATATCGTTTCGAGTCAAAATTCATGTCAAATGCTGTAATTTTATTTCTCTTTTGTACACACCATTCCTGGATAGCCGAGCTCAACATTCATTAGAAAAATCCTTTGATATTTTGGATTTTCTTCCCCGGATTCTATCCACGAATCAGCTAATAGACTAGCATTCACTATGGCAATGTGCCATACAACAAGTGTACAACCTGCGATAGAGAATTATTCAGGTAAACATTATGTTGATTCGAGTCTTCAAATAAATACAACTATTTCACAACCTGAAGTGTAGATGACAATATCGTATGAGATTCTGTAATAGCTATTCTTTCTATTAACACTAAATATTATATCTCAAATCGTTGTGTTAAAAATTTAATCAAATCTTGTGGTGAACGCATACATAATTTTCTTCGCACCTCTTCTAGACAAAAAGCAAAAGGAATATCTTGGAAACTCTCGGAGTTCACTGGCTTCCTTGACACTGGCTTCCTTGACACAGGTGCATTTCTTTAAGCCATTAACATTTCTATTATCACCTGCTCGAAGGAGGCAGAGACTGACAGGATAGAGAAATCTTTTTTTCGGACGTATGCTATACCGCATGTTCACTAGCTTGTTTTCTACACACTGGAGCCCCCTCTTCAGTTATAGCTATACTTGGGACCGAATAAAAACCGAATAGTTTAAGATCTATAACAATTCTTATGTCTAATCTGAAGTTGCCTTGCATTACTTTCGAATATCTGATTTCTTGACTCAACAAATATCGAATTTTCGAATTCGAATATATCTCATGTACCTCATGTACTACCCGATGCCAGGTATGTATAGCCAAGGGCCGTTTTATTGTTTTAATATGAAGTTGTTTTTGAGGAAAAAATCTTGAACGTATGTGCCCAAGGATGGCACTACTGGATAATTCCTATTTTGTCGCTTGAGAATCGGCTGAGAATTTTTTACAACATGATACTGCTATTTAGCATCATGAGGCTAAGTTTGCGGGACCCATTGTGGTGTTGTATTTGACTCCGAAAACAGAAGAAAAGCCGTTTGTACATTACACAAATCCATAAGTCCGAGGGTCTTCTGTCGTTTCAGCGTAAAATTGCGCTACGTTTCTGCGTGCATACGTACACACTAGGCTCACTGCGAGATCTGTAGAATTACCAAGGCTGTCCCATTAAGCAGAGAATTTCCCTCCTTAGAGCGCCGATTCTTCCACTTGTCAATCAGGGCTCACATTTGCTATTGTTGCCCTCTTTTTGCCTCAGTTTGTCACCTCCGGATGCACTCCAGTGCAGAGTCAGCAATTTTGCGAAATCAATTTCTCCAATTAGCGATAAAAGCGAGGGTTGGTTTTTCTCGCCTATGCCGCCTCCAATTAAGCTTTAGTTCCACATTTTCAATGTGTGTGCACTTCACCCTTTCAATGCCTATGGTTTTTTTCTTGGATTCGAAGGCCAACGGATAATCTCTCCCTACAGTAGGAAAATGGTGAATTTCTGCCTTTCTTCACGTGGGAATGTCTTTGAAATTCGATCTGCTGGTGAAGCTTCGACTAAGCGGTTGCTTAATCTTAGGTTGAAGTGTTCTTTTACGAGAGCAGTTCCAATCAGTTTCTGCAGTTACAATCACATTTTTTCTCAAATTATAGTTTAGAAATTATGGCGTCTCATTATAGTAATCTAACCTTTTTCTTCGAGCGCTGTGCAAAGTGTTGCTTATTCTGACTAATTTCTAGAATTTATCGTACTATCCCGCCTCCGGTAGACCTACTAAACTTCTAGGGTTTCACCTGTTACTCATGCTATCGCCTAAAGTTGTAAGTTTCTAGAATTTATCGTACTATCCCGCCTCCGGTAGACCTACTAAACTTCTAGGGTTTCACCTGTTACTCATGCTATCGCCTAAAGTTGTAAGCGTAACGAGAGGAAAGACTAACGTGTTCATTTTTTATTTACAAACTTGCGCTGAGAGGATTCATGTCTGGATTCGCGCAAAATTCAATTTAGTCCAAATTTCGACTCGGAGCTAACGTCAGGAGTGAGTTTTTTCCACTTGAGCATAGCAATTCGCAAGCATTTGCTTTGGGAGTGTCATTAAATCCCTTTGTAAGAACGTTTTTATCGCAAAGTCTTCAACGATGATTTATGTATATCTCAAGAATAAAGCGTTGGGCGTTGGTTCTTCTCAGGAAGTGTTGCTCGTTTGCAGTCTGCTCGGATTTTCAGAAGGCTCTTTATACAGGGTGGGCCATAAGTTATAGTACATCGTTTGCTGGCTTATTTCTCTGCAGCAGCTACACGTTCTTCACCATGTTGGGCATCACCTAATAGAGCTGAACTTGATCTATTTTGTGATCTTAAACAGGACATGGAGACTTGCGAGATAACAGAAAGAAATTTATCGAAGCTTCCAATGATGTTTTTCAGTGCCGCCCAATGCACTGATTCAGCCCGCAATTTCCGAGCAAAACAGCTTCAAAAACAATTTTTGACAGTGGTATCCGGTGGGATTAGAAATCATCTCGTGTTCCTAATAAGGGCTGCGAGTTGTATTTATATGTAGGATCCACTGAAGAATGGTGTTTATAACAGCACAGAACGAGGCTGTTCCAAAAGTGGCCTGGGTGGGGAAACGAAGCCTTAGATTTCGAGTAGCACCGTTGGCCGGAATCTTGGCCTATTGAACGGACTGCTCAACCACTTCATTGCATTTTTATTCTAGTTTTTAGGTCACTTCCATCCCCTAGCTGCCTTCCCATCTTTCCGCGGAATAATTCTTGAAAGCGAATTTGTTGGAAATTAGCCATCAACTGGAAGCATACGGTGATGCTTTTTGCTCTGTATTATAATCAGCTCTCATAGAGAACTTTAGTACCACCGGAAAGAGCTCTTCTTGCGTTTTGAGAATCTTCGCAGTAGTAAAATACTCTTCAAAGATTTGGTGGACTTTGCAGGAAAAGTCGCCACAACAACCCACTTTTTCCGAAAATACGTTTTGAGGTTAACTGCTCCCAAGCGAAATCCTGCTGGAGAGCAGGATCTTGCCTGGGAGATACTTTAAACCTTTCTCTATTCGGCAGATAAAGGAGACGAATAAACCACCTGTTCGTGGCGGAGAAATAAATAACCAAACGTTCTACAATAACTTGTGGCCCTTAATAGTGAGCAAAGAGACGTTCGGATTTTCTTCCATAATTCCTGGTTGTATATCCTGATAGAAAAATTCTGCTAAAAAGGGATTATGAATAGATATATGGAATTCTCCGTAGGCTTTCAAAGTCTAGATACTTCTAGAACTCGCTCACTTTCGACTCAGGTGTTACGTCACAGTATGACAGTATAGGGAGATTTATACAACGGATTCAATTCAATCTCGAATTCAATATGACTTTTGTAAGTTTTTACTTGAACTCTCCGTATGTGTACAAATAGGAGGGAGGGCGTGGGCTGGGGAGGAGCGACCGGCAACCCACCGCTTCACCGTCCTTGCACCAAGCCACTTGAGCGAAAGATGTAGTTGATCCACTTTTGGGATCCACACTTGGATCAGGAGTGACGAACCTGGATGAATACTACTAGCGAACGAGGGTAATATCATTCTACGCAGATTTTTCGAATCCCATTACTACCTCTACCTCGTTTTCACTGCAAGTAATGTAATTCTCTCTCCTGAGTAGGATTTGAACTATTTTTTTTTACCGATGTTAACTCACGATTGGAGCTTCTCCCGATTTCTGTCCTCTTAATGAAATGGTCTCTTGGATACGGAGTTGGAAAGAAATTGACGAAGTCTCTGCTGCTGATACCTAAGCAAAAAATTTTTTCGATTACTTGCTTCTGAAGTGATTTGATTCCATCTTCTACTACCTGCTGCTTAATGAAACATCCATTGTCGAACTTGCAGATCTCCAACTGACTTACTTACTTTCGAACCTCAAATTGTGATTGTGTACCCATGGACTTCTGAAACGTGGAACGCACCAAATACCCAGTGCTCGCATCAGATCTCCTATGCTTGCATAAGATGACCGTGCTGGAATCGGATTTGCATGAGATGTGCGCCAATTTCCAATTTCGAACTCATATACAATGCTAGAGGCAGAAAACAGATGCATAACCTAGGGGATGGGAGTTTGCATGATCTGAAACAGATGCATCCTCTGTTTTTTTAGTGACAGTCCCAATGTGACACTGTGCCCGGAGAGGAGGGGGGGAGGTGCGGTATTAGAACTTGCTGAAGTCATGCACATCTCAGGCATGTTCCATGCCGATGTCGCTCCGAGTCGAATGGACTTTGCGCGAGATTCGCATGACGTATGCACGACGGACACTTTTTGCAAATCCTGCCTCGTCCTCTCTTTTCTCATTTCTTGAGTGATTTAGAACTATGTATTTTTGCAGCTGAGCATGTTACTTTGATTTTACATACCCTGAGTAACTGCTCAGACATATTTTCGGAAGAACCGCAGAAGAGAACCGAAATTATCGACGGGTAAACCGTGCTTGTTCAGGTTTCTTGCGGCGTTCCTCCCGAATAGCTGCTGCGATCCATCTCTTTATCTCTGAGCCTCTCGCTTCCTCGCCGCACGATCGAGATCTCTTTCTGCTGCGGTTCTTCCGACAATTTGTGTGAGTGTGATCCTGAGAAAAAAGTAGATTTTCTTTTAAAAAAGGTCTTTACCACGTGGGAACCCCATCTTGTTGATCCAAAGCGGATAAATTCTTGAAAAATGTACCATTAGGAGATTGAAAACGCAGCGTAAAGTAAAAGGAGATTAACTCTTAAATTAATTGTCTAATTAAACTTTCGACGGTTTTTTTTACTATGGACAAAATTTAATTTTCAATAGATCTCACTGGAGTGAACGCATTTGTCCAGGCCCTTTTTGCAAGCTAAACATTGGCTTTTCTAATCCGACTTTCCTTAGGCTTGGCAATGCTAGGCGTGCAAAAACCAGACCTAAGAAATGTAGAGGTTCTTGATACCTCTCAGTTGGAATCGTTCTTTACTGCCTCATTACACTTACTTTTTTTTAGGAAGTGCAGAACAATTCAAAAAAAAATGACTCGTACCCAATTTTCTTTCCATTGTGAGGGCACAACACTGTGCTGGCTCGCGCAAAGTAATTATTTCGCTCAACTGGAACTCTTGTAAAGAGCCTGCACGAGACATCGCAGGGCGTGGATTACGTCGGTAGTCGATAAAAACCTAGCGAAGCACTTTGGACGTTGACAAATGCAGCTTATTTTGGGAGTGAGCTCAGGCCGGGAAAGCCGAGATACCCACGCCCTCGCGTCTTACTCAGCCGTATCGCTTACAACGAGATTCTTGGGGTTCTTCAGCATACAAACTGCTCTCTCCCACCACTTCACGTATCAGATTTCTTTGTTGTTTTTGTCTGTGATGCTTGTGGCTGGCGGCGCGTGACGTCTGCTGTGGCATTCATCACTCCGGACAAGCTCGCGAGCAGATCATTTATCGTTTCTCTCCGCCTTTCTGTCGTGTACTTACACTCAGCCTTGGAGGGTCTTTGCTAACTATTCCCATTTCTGGGATGTTCATCCAGGCTTGGCTACCAGCCAAATTGGTCTTTCTTCGGGAAGACTGGAGGTGTGTAGCAGGCGCGATGCAGTCGTTGTTTGCATAATTGGCTTATCTACGCATCCCAGTGGGATTGGCTTCCTAAAGCGACAAAACGTTCGCTATGAGAGCAAGAAAGTCATTACTGAAGCGCTGAGATCTCGCAATTAGAGGGAAGGAATGGGCGAGCCTGAAAGCACATCCGGGTTTGGAACAAGCAGAAAAGGTTGTTATCTTACTGGGTTATATTTTTACTTCTATTTTTTATTTTTTTTTTCAAAACTCAGTGGACTATAGTGTTATAAGTTGTATACCTAGGATGAATGGAGGTGTTGCTCAGAATTCGGCAGCAATGGGAACTGGAAAATCTGGCATATTTGAAGAGACAAAGTAAATATACATTGGCACCATACTGCTGCAGTAGCTTCTCAGAAATTGTTTTTCAACCCACATGTGTGAAGGCTTCATAGAGCTACAAGTAGTGCCACGCGAAAACTCAAAAAGAGTCACATGTGAACTCACGAGAAATTCTAGGTAACTCACAAATTAAAGTGCACAAAGAGTTTCGTGTAATGTACAGGTACCCTTCTGAATCATGGGTATAGGTTTTAGGCATTGTTCTGTAAGGTGGACGCAACTCTTCTGCAAGTTTACATTATACTCCAATATTCCGCTTTATCCTTGGCTAGGCTCAGAAAAAAGCGTCGTTTCATCTTTGATGGAGGACCATTAGGAAATGTATGCTTATCAGCGCCAGAAAAAGAGTAAATGTGCGAATTTTGTAATTAATTAGTTTACTAACTGATTAATTTGTTTGTACGTTCATTCATTCATTCATTCATTCATTCATTCATTCATTCATTCATTCATTCATTCATTCATTCATTCATTCATTCATTCATTTATTCATTCTTTCTTTCTTTCATTTGTTCATCCATCCAGTACTTAGTTCATTCATTCACCCTTTCTTATTGTTCCGTTTTCATTATTTTTCCTTCCTAACTTTTCTGTCATTTACTTCTAACTATTCATCTCGGTTCTTTAGTGATTCCTCCGTGAACGTTCTCTCGTGCTGGCCAGCGAAGCTTGGCCCGATGTGCACCTCATATTTGCTTGCGAACAATTTTGCTCAGGTTATTAAACTAGTAATAACTCTGATGAATAGCCTCGAGCAAGAGAAAAATCTGGGAAAATTCACGTCTGTAGCACTCTCTGCGGACAAACAAACAAATTTGTCGATTTTTGCAAGACATCCGAAGTGTTATGAATCCCAGGGGTGATATGAAGGCGTGAGGCCGTTACATAGTTGCCGTTGCTTCTTCCACAAGTGCTCATCCTTTTCCATCCATGGAAGCTTCACTCACTTCTTTGTTCACGTGAACGTGCACATCTCTCCTGCACGATTACCAATTCAAATGTGGGAACTCACATGTGGTCTGGTGAAAAACTGCTCGTTACTTTAATGAACTCTTTCTTCCATGAACGTGTTGGGAAATATTCAGTTGGGCGAGATGCTGCCTGTTCCATTTGTCCAAGAGATCAATCCATCCACATCCTTCCAGCGTGTTTAATATTCACGTCAAAAGTCCTGAAAACGGAATTACTCTTTGTTACTTGTTTATTTATTTAATTATTCATTCATTCATTCATTCATTCATTCATTCATTCATTCATTCATTCATTCATTCATTCATTCATTCATTCATTCATTCATTCATTCATTCATTCATCCATCCATTCATTCATCCATTTATTCATTCATTCAGCTAATTCATTCATTCATTCATTCGTTCATTCATTCATTCATTCATTCATTCATTCATTCATTCATCCATTCATCCATTTATTCACTCACTCAACCAATTCATTCATTCATTCATTCATTCATTCATTCATTCATCCATTTATTCATTCACTCAGCTAATCCATTCATTGAATCATTAATTCATTCATTAATTCATCCATTCATTCATTCATTCATTCATTCATTCATTCATTCATTCATCCATCCATTCATCCATTTATTCACTCACTCAACCAATTCATTCATTCATTCATCCACTTATTCATTCACTCAGCACCTTCCTCCAGGAAAACGTGTAAACATTCATTCATTCATTCATCCATCCATTCATCCATTTATTCACTCACTCAACCAATTCATTCATTCATTCATCCACTTATTCATTCACTCAGCTAATCCATTCATTGAATCATTAATTCATTCATTAATTCATCCATTCATTCATTCATTCATTCACTCATTCATTCATTCACCACTGAAACTTCACTTGCGAAAGTCGCAAATTCATTCGATGCATTTTTAACGATTCTACGCTGTTTTCAACGTGTTTTTTAACGGAAGTTGAGCGGATGTCTGGATAGGGAGAGTTAAGTAGGAAAGGTTTTTCCACCTCAGTTAATCCCAATCCTTCACCCGGAAGTCCGGGAGACGGGAGGAGGGGGGGGGGGCATGGGGGAAACAACCACGACAAGCACCACAACTATGCATGAATATGTGTTCGTTGGTGAGCGAGCAGCCGCCGCTGCGTCGTCGTCGAGGCCAAATGTCGAGGGTTGTCGTTTTAATGACGGACATCTCGTCGTTGTTCGCAGCAGCATTTGAGCCTTTGGCGGTACTCACACCACTATTGATCCACACTGCTATATACGCCTAATAAATGAGCAGCAGAAGAGCCTGAAGAAGAGCGATGCGGGTGATAATTCGACTCACACCCACACGTCCACGCACCCTCCGTTTCCGCCTAATTTTCTTGAGAACAGATGTTCAGAGGCAATCCTCTGATAATTCCGGCAGCTATTCATCTTGAAAAATTGAAATATTGCTCCCTTCTCTTTTAGCTTTTTTTATGGAGGAGCGGGAGTGCAAGCGCGTTAGTTCCTTCTCCATCAGTGTAGCTCGTAATTGCTGCTGTTAAAAAGCTCGTAGTTGGATCTGAGTCGTATGCGGTGGTTCGCCTCTGACGTTTGTAGCTGTTGTGACTATTTGCTAGTTTTCTACTGAAGTTTCGGCTCCTTTGGTGTCTAGCTATTTTATTTTGAATGAAATTGATTGCTCAGAGCAAATGTTTATTAGAGTTTTCGATGATAATAATAACAAAATGCTTGTCTTTTCTTTAAATTTTTCCCAAAACATGGTCTATGTTTGACACTTACTCTTCAAATAGGTATGCGACCCCAACACTCATCCTCAACATTTGTCCAAGCGCTAATTCTCTTACCTCGTCTCATGTTTACTTATGAAAATGTCCTTCTTATTAGAAAGATGGTTCTAAGGGCTATGTATCAGACATACATAGTACAGTCAGTAAGGCAATCGTAGAAAACAAAAGCACAGACAGATTCGCGAAATAACAAGACACTACCTCTGTACTGCGCTTGACATTTCTAAAGTCGACATGGAGACGGACTCATCTGCTGCCACGTTAACATGGCTTAATCTTATTGAAGGGGTCTAGCATCATAACGACTTGAGCTTGTTATTTGAGTGCTGTTTTTATTTTAACCACTTTAACTGACTAATTAGTTATATCATTTTTATTTCTTTAGTTTCAGTCATAGTGCTCTATTTATTCTAATTGTTTCCACTTATACATCTTAACTTCAAACCTTTACCCTGTATCTAACCATTTTCAATGACTTGTTTTCTGCTATTGGAACACATAATCACAAGCTGATGGCAGACGCACGGAAAGGGTTCTTTTTTAAACATACTCTCTGGAGTAGATAAAAATTTCGTAATAGCTTATTTAAACTAATATACTTCCTTCAATAACTTTTGTCCAAAAATTCGACCGTTTCTCCGGAAGTGGTGGTTATCCGTAGTTCGCACTGAAGAGTCCATAACTCACACATAGAATTATTAGGGTGATAAGGCAGTCTTGACTTGTTTAACAATTTTTTCTGCTTCATTTTGTCAGTCAGCATACAATGGAATTTACTTAACAATATAGTCACCATGTTAGTCCCACCTGATGAGCAGGTCAGCGTTCCTCTTCTCCCAGAACTGGAGAGACTGGGAGTCAAAGAAATCGTTGACCGCCATTTTAACATCTTCAACTCTAGTGAATTTTTCCTTAGAGAGGAATACCTCTACGAAGCGAAGTAAGTGGGAGTAGGGGGGGGGGGGGGCAATGTCGGGAGAATAAAGTGGGTGAGGTACCCTGCCGCAGTCCGGCTCCTCCCATTTTCCACAGGTCTCTTTGGCTATATTGGGCCTAGCGTCATCATGGAGTAGGTGTACAAGAAACTTGTCTCGGCCATTTTCCTCGAACAGCATCCGCGCGTTTCTGGAGCTGATTGGCGTAAATATCACCTGTGAATTTGTGTGCTTGCTTGTGCTGGTCGTAATACAGCATCCTCGCGAATCCCAGAGGTAGTGAAAGACATACTTGTTTGGGTGGTGGTGCGATTTGGTGGGTTTTCTCCTCAAGGGAGTGATCATGACTTGGAGGTGCTCTTGTGGAATTGACACCGTGATTAAAGTTAAGGAAGGAAATCATCCGGCTGTACACACCTGTTATGGGGAAGTTCTGAGGATGTTTTACAATTATACATATTAGATCATGGGTACCGATCAATAATCGAAAAATCTGGAACTTTCAAAAAAATCGGCCCAGAACTTTCATACCCCCTAATGCATCGTGTGCCACTGTTGTAGTCCTTGAGCAGTGCAGAACAATATATGCCACTCTGCAGACATTCATTGCTTGTGCGACCATGTATGATAAAGGATAGGTCGAGGCGCTGTGACGCAGCAAAGACGCAGGTGGGACGCACGTGCATGCGGTGGATTTCATGACGACCGACGGGTGTTCTAGTCCATGGTGTACGCCCATGTGGTATGAATTTCACATCTCACCTCCGTCTGGTCTGCATCACGGCTGCAACGGAGCCTATCCTCTGTGATATACATAGATGTACGCGCGTGAAAAGCAATAAGCATTAATCAGCCAGAATAAACACTTATACTCCCACACAGTCAGATTTTGATAGCATTCCCTTCAGAGAACTAGGAGTCACACAAGCTTGCGTATTGTCAGAAATACAGGGTAGGTCAGAAATATGGTAACGAAGAAAAACGCAGTCAGAAAAAGATCATTGAGATAATTTGGAACACTGTCACGTAATTTATGTTCATTAATTCCAACCGAAGATAATGGAAGGAAACATCTTGAAATATCCTCGATCTGCTAGGAAGCAGACCCTGAGACATCAAGTGGAGTCGCAGTCCTCGGCGCGCGAGTGGTTGGACAATTACTGTCGTGGGCGTGGATTACTGTGCACCATACGTACATCATTTGAATAAGTGCGTCGAGGGAAGACAGAAGAAAGTTATTATTCTTCTGCCACACCAGTTTGCCTCCCATTGAAAGCCTAGTGTTTCGATGCAACTGTTGTCGTCGGAAGCCTGAGAGGGGTTCCAGCTTCTTAATCTGTAGTAATACAATCAAAAAGCTGAAGCCAATCGCAGTTCGGTAACAAAAACGGCTGCATCGAAACGATAGGCTTTCAATAAGGATTCTATCATCGCAACCTGGTGGGGTAGAAGAAAAGGTTTGAAGCAGTGTCCCACCTCGTTTTCCTGTTTGGACCACTAGCAGATGAAGAATAAAAACCTTCTCGATACGCTGATTCCACTGATGTACGTGAAATGTTGCACACTGGTCTCTCACCCAGGTTTCCCTGACGGGTTTGTAAGGGGTTTGTAAAGGTTGCGAACCAAGCTGACACGTCCCAAAAACGGAATTTTCATCACTATTGAGACTTATGAAATACATTTTTGGAATCAGCCTCGCAGGGAGATCAAGATTTGTTGATAACCCTAATACGATTAAAATAGTGTGACAAAATTCCTCCAACGATTCAACTGAAGAAAATGCTCAATAGAGCCAAGTACTATAGCAACACGTACTCAAACATGATTGTGATCGCTCATCGTAGACCTTAGATATATGAACAATTCTATCGTCCAAAAACGTTGGGGTGCATATAAGTGACCGCCACTGTGAGTGTGAAAGGAAGGGTTTATTTGGAACACACCCGTATTTTTTGTATTGCTAAACGTTCTAAAAGTGGAAGGCCTCACCGAAGTATGCGTCTTTCGATTTCTTTCAAGTTATTTCGTCTGTGTTGGAACATTGACAAATGATTTCGATCAAGTGATATGTATAACAGAAGCTAGATAAAAACTATCATTCCGGCGCTTCCTTGACCCAGTAGACACGGGCTGAAATATCTCAACAACCGAAGCGGAATCAACGGATCGGGAGAGAAAGTTTTACCTCTATTTACGTATTTCGATAGAGAAAGGAGGTTAAAATGACTATCTGCTCGCGATTCGTTTGCCACGCGGATTTCACCAACACACCACAGGCGCACCGTTTACTACCTCAAACTTGGGTAATTAAACCAAATACATACTGCCACAACACAAATAATACAATACGAGACAAAGCAAAAGCAATACAGGAGAAAATTAGCAAAATATGATGAATGTATCTGAAAATAAATGAGAGTAGGCGCTTCAAAGGTGGGGGCGCAATGATGCGCAAGTGGATGCCATCCAGAAGGGACCAGCCGGCTTCTATTTATACGATGATGGCCAGCTGCGCGCACCTTTTTCCGCGATGACTGTTTCTGCAGTGCACTTTTTATCCCTCAGCTGGCCAGTAGCTGACTGCCTTAGCTGATACTGCATTTATCGAATCGCGTGAGAACCGCGATATTCCCGGCCCCGATGGATGGCCCACTTGGACATCTAGCGCATCCAGCGATCGACAGGAATGAAACTGAGGGTGGCGAGGCTGGATTTAATGACGTCGGAGCCTCTCCAGCTCCAGCTGAAGGTCGCGTTTCCTGGCTACGCGGTTCCCAAGTCCTGTGCGAGCGCTTCTGAGGCGTGCCCTGATGTTATCGCTCCTTTCCGGGAAACCACACAAAGAAGAATGGTGACCATATTCACGACAGTAGTAGCATCTCGTGCGGTATTTCGGGCAGGACGTGTTCCTGGCGCAATTCCATTCCAAGCACATTTCGCACACCCGCCGGTCATGTACAACATCTCGCCTTGCTGTAGCTTCAGGAACTACGGTGCACGAGTCCGAATAGTGGGACCCTTCGGCCCCGCAGAAGGCGCATCTCATAAACCTCTCATGGGGCCTGTCGATCTGTCCGTGCTCGAAATTTCTTGCTGGACAAGTTGGTTCGTTTTCCAGTTCTCGTATTATATCCCGGAGATCGGCCATCGCATCGTCGAGGCTGCGTATTTCGGCTTCGATGTGCTCCGCTCTTCTTTGATATTCCGGCTCGTCCTCCTGGTGATCCTCCATGCCCCTGCCATTGTCCTTGTTCTGAACGTCCTCCTGGTCTGGCTCATTGATGTCGTCGTTGACGCCTTCCATGAAGTCGACATTTTCTTGAATGATGTCGTTTTCGTCTTCTCGGCGCACCTGTTCTCGTTCGCGTCTCTCGGCAGGCTTACTTTGCATCGCGCTAACTACGGCATCCTTTGATTCCATCATAGCTCGGCGCAGTTCCTCAAATTTTTCACGTACTTCTCTTTCGAAGGACTGTCGAGCCTTGTCCTTTTCGTTATCCACCTCTGCACGGATGTCCTTCAGCATGGAGCGCAGCTCTTCCAGCGTTCGTAGGTGGTCCGTGATAACGACTTCGATGGTTTCGGGGTCCATCAGTAGTGGTACATCCTCGGCCACCTCTGGCGTCTGGCGCATCAGCGTCTTCCAGCATTCCTTCGAGATCTTTTTCATGGCGATCAGCAGAGGGGGAAGGGAAAACAGCGTGCGCAACTGAGAGCGACAGAAGAGAAATTGCAAGCGGAGATGATCAACTTCATGACCTAACAATTCTAGAGCATGAGAACGTTCATGATAGGCAATATCAGCTAAGCGCAACCTACGCACTCTATCTTCAAGACGTGTGACGGCAGTAGTACAAGCATAATTATCGAAACATTGAGATACTATCTTCTCATACAACTGCTGCGGCTCCGGAAGTGGTGGGATCGCTTTCTGAAGTTGTCGGAGCTCTTCCTGCGCTTCACGAAGATGGGCTTTGAGCTTAGATGCCGTATTCGTTTCCATTTTCTGAAACAGCTTTCTTTTCGATGGCTTCAGTTACACTTGGGTTTTGTGTTCCTCGCTTGTTTTTTTTTCTTCTTCAGGCGCGCTTCATTTAGTCATGTGGTGGGCCGTTTGGACTACTCGACCGATGACATATCAATTTCATGTATCGGCTGCGCCCGCGCATTGATTTTTTCGGTGGCTGATTACGGTTCTTGAGATTATCGACTATCTGCCTACAATTGACCGCCCGCGCTGCTCTTGCTGCTCCTTGCCGATTGATGTATTGATTTTCAAAGGCGCTCGCAGGAAAATGGTGGGGCGCACACGAAATCAGCTGATGGTTCCTAATCGGCGCTGTACTCCGTCAACGATGCATATTTTTGTAACTGCCAGAGGAAATATCGTTAAGGAAGCCTGTGCAGCGGAGCAAGTGGCATACTATACTGTCTTACAAAGTGCACTAGGGGGAGGATTAAATAAGCGTTACCAAATTTGTTTCAAATACATATTAACGATTCAGAATCCTATAGTTTCCTAACCTCTCCTAGCATCTCATCAAAGGCGCTTCCGTTGTTTTGTAATGAGCGCGTTATTGGAGGCGCCCGTGTTTTCTAGGGTTATGCGCTCTTTTTGTCTGAAACCACTGGATTTGACTTTGATCTTTCTTTTCTATTTGCTAACATCCAAACTATGATGCGCACCGGAAGGCAGCCTATTGCCCACAATAGTCGTATAGCGCTTAGGAGAAGGCGCGGTCCACAGGTGTATATCCAGATGTAGGATAAGATTAGGCAAATTACTACTATTGCTAGGGTAACTAAGAGGGTTTTGTATGAACTGGAGAGCACACTTATGATATGGTGAAAGTCTGGCCAGTCGAATTCGCTGTACACGGTAGTATTGCCGTCGAGCGTCTCAAATGGATGGTAGTATACTGAATTCACATACTTCAAGACACCGCTTAATTTGAAGTAGTTTTTTACTTCACCGCATGATATTGTGCACTCGAGAAGTTGTCGCGCAGAGTCCATAGTGAATCGTAGCATCGAATTCGCTCCTTCTGGAGCGCATGGGATTACAAAAGCGTGTTGACCGCAAAGTACTTCGCCTAGCGTACGTTTTTCGGAGGTACATTGGATTGTAGCAATGGCTCCTTTTGAGCAATGGTAACACCCTTCCAGGGATGTGCTTTGTACAGCACAATTCTGGTTGTTTACCTGCACAATGGTTGTGTCCAGCGTTTGGTGAAAGTTCACAACAATTTCAGAGGAGACCAGTTGTGGTATTTTTGCCGTAAGTGATGCATTTTTGTCCTTAGTCAACTCCCAGTATGCCGTTTTCAGAGGCACTTGCTGTTGAATTTGGTCAAATTCCTTACCAACATCGGCTTGGGCGCATTCACATCTGACTTTGAACTCGGCAGCGGCGCACTGACAGTTATCGAAGAAGGTACAGTTCAGCGATTCTGCGTTACTTCTCGAACTGCAGCGCAAGCTTGGAGTGATAGCGCCTGACCATACCGCCGTGTCTTGATTGTCGGTAATGAATTCGCTGTTTAACTTTGGTGTGGGAGGCAAAGTTAGCATCGTCATAGTTATTTGGAGCGTCGCGATTTCAATAGGGATGTTAGGAATAGCTTGCACATTATACTTCTGTGTTCCGTTCTCATTGACGTTTTCGACGGTAACCTCCAGAATTACCTCTTCAGTCCATCGCATGCACCTGAACACTTCATATACCGTCGGACTTTTCGGCATGGCGAAGATTCGATAGAAGAGGCAGCCAGAACTTAGGTAGAAGCAGTCGCAACCAAACCCTCCGCAGGATTCCATACATCCTGTTCGCCCAGGGAACTTGTTTCCTTCCGCCAGTTCTGGAATAAGACTGGAGCTGTTGATTGCTGCGCACTTTTCCCCCGAGCATGATCCCATATGGGGGCAGCGCTTACTGTCGATGACTCTGAGGTCGATCGAGCGAGTAAAGTAGAGCGTTTCTTGCTCACATCGTAAATATAGTCCTTTCCAGCGAATTTTCACGTTCGCTATTAGGGTGGAATTTTTAGTAAGGCGCAAGCATGCCTGCTGCTTGAAGCTGTTCAGCTTGAGCACATCTGATATGGACACGGTACACGTTTCTTTCCCATGCCTTTGGGTGCAAGTAGTTGAGTGGTGCTCCAAAACATTGATGTGCTGGCATCCATAGGTCTTCATTTGCTGCATTGATGAAATTGTTAGGAGTACAGCTAACGCTGCTGCCATACGAGCGCTCCTTGAGGTTCTAGACCTTCTTCGCAGTTTGCGCAAAATTCGCAGGCAGCCGCAACGTACGCATCTTACGGAGTGTTTGATCAGGAAACGCAGTCCAGAGAGTATAATACGTACCGGCTTCCCAATAGTCATTGGTACATAAAGTAATACATAGAAGAAGGCAACCATGGCGTATATTCCCAGTCCAACAGTGAGAATTGCTCCGAGTGGCCAACACTCTGGATTCAGCAAAATTGAAAGACAGATCCAGCAGTCTAGATTTTCACAGAAGTCCAAACCTTTGCATCTGGTCTCCAGCACTGCCAGGTGATCGTTTGCTTTCCATTTTAGGAGCACCTTATAACTGTTCAAGGTGACCTCCGGTGGGAATTTTACGAGGAGTGGATTGCCGGCAGAATGCTGGACTTTACACGTTCTATCTGCGCAAATTTCGAAGTCTTGTGGTGCCGTTGCATTGATGAAAACTCCTTTCTCGGCGCATTGCAAGCTCATGAAAAAGGTTGAATTTCCGGAAGTTGTCTTGGTTAGCGAAAGAATCATGACGTAGAAAAGAAACCATTTCGGAGAAAATAGACGTGAGGCAGTCACAGTTGTAGCTGTAACTCTCTCTTGAGCGTAATTCGTTGGCTTCCGTTCCCTCAAGTTGTATGGGTGGGTGCGCACTACGTGAGTCTTTTGATTTTCTTGAGGAGGCTCATGCGCTGCTAACGCACTATCCGTAGGCGCGATGCCTTCTGTTGCTCGCGCTTCCTGGATCTCAAGGGGAATTAACAGGTTTATAGGGCGGCGAATTTTTCTTCTAGTGCTCGTAACAAGCTCTGCTTCGCGCACTTCGCCATCAGCACCATATCGAACCTGCGTTATGCGGCCCATTTTCCACTCGTTCCTTGGCTGCACCGGATCGCTAATAAGAACGACGTCGCCGATTTCTGGGTGTTCTTTTCCCTGTCGCCGATTGGAAACGTACTTCCTGTGCGTTTCCCTTAACGAGAGTAGGTACTGCTGCTGCCAGATGTTCCAGAAGCGTTCTACCTCTTGCTGGGATGAATGAAGGGCGTCTATTACTTGCTGTCGGTGTTGGATTTGTCGCACTTCATTGGGAGGCAGGTAGGCTGGGTCGCGCTCTTCCGTAGTGGTACCTTCCGGAATTGATAGAGACAATGTCATATTCCGTTGGATGAAGTCTATCGGCCGTATAGAAGTCAAAGTTTCTAGCGTGGTCCCCTGGTATGTCAATGGCCTGGAGTTTAGGCACGCTTCAACCTCGGTGACAAAGGTATGTATATCGTCCAAAGAGCGTCTGTTCGCGCCCCTCAAGGCTTTGTAGATCGAATGCTTTATCGATTTGATAAGGCGCTCGTAAAACCCTCCCTGCCATGGGGCATATGGTGTTATATGGCACCACTGGATTTCTTTATTTGCCAAATTGCGACTGATATCCTCTTTGAGATTACTCGCGCCTTGGCTTAGTATATCTTCAGTGAGTAGGAAAGTCGGCGCATTATCACACGTTATGGTTTCTGGGAGTCCTCTCCGTGCGATGAACCGTCGGAGAGCATTGATGAACTCCTCAGTAGCCATACTTCTTACAACCTCAAGGTGAATGAGTCGGGTTACGGTACATGTGAAAATGCAACCGTATAGCTTGACCACCCTTTCATCTTCTGTGTAAGGTGGAAGGTCGAAAAAATCCAAACCTATATGTTGAAAAGGGCGAGATTTGACTACGCGTTGATGAGGCAGGTCAGTCATATCTGGATAGCGGTAAGGTAGTGCGTTGAATCGACGACATTTCACGCAGGAGTTAATAACTTTTCGAACCTGCTGGCGCAGTTTGGGTATCCAGAATTGTTCACGTACCGTAGAGATGGTGTGTTCGGTGCCTCTATGATAGTTCCCGTGGGCCTCGAGAATTATTAACCTGGCCAAAAGTGTATTCGGTGCAATAAAGAAGGGGCTCTTAGCCTCGCTCGCGAGTAAGGCATTTCCTAATCTTCCCTTCGAACGCCATATGAGATTGTCGTCTTTATACAGCCTCAAAGTATTTTCCATTGACTTTCTGTAGTCTTGAGATAGGTGTTTGGTTTGGTGATTACGAATGAGCGAGAGACGTGCTGCTCGCATTTCTGTCGACGTTAAGGTGGTGGTGTCTTTTGAGACGTCTCTTAGCTCTGGAATATGCGCTAGTATTCTTTGCCTTGTTGCATCGCCGAGAGGGCGCATTAGCTTCTTCACAAATCGAAGAATCAGCGCTGTTGTTCGTTTTGCTGAAGTGAAAGAGCTAAAACGCTCCCAGCAAAGCAAATCGGTGACTTGCGTAGGTTGGGTGTTTACTGCGTTGATATTGGCGCGGGGCTCATCACTTTCTGCTCCCTCTAATGCGCGTTCATCACTAGTGAGGCAATAAAATTTAGTATTCCATTGTTGTACTGGTTGCGTTAAAAACGATGGCCCTTTCCACCAGATATGGTTCTGTAGTTGTTCTTTTGAGAGGCCGCGAGTTCCGGCATCGGCAGGATTCTCTCCCGTGTTCACATATGCGAATACTACAGTTACTCCTTCTTCGCTTAAGTTCTGAACAATTCGGCGAATCTCGCGTAACCTATTAGTAACCAGTACTCCTACGCCTGTTGGATTAGGTGAAGAAAGCCAACTAAGTGCAATCTGTGAGTCCGAGAACAAGTATATGGTCCATGGATATCCTGAGATACGGGATTTAAGCGCCTGAGTGACCGAATATGCCAGGCGCATTGCCATGGTCAGCGCGTTCATTTCCAGCTTTGGTATTGTGGTCACTGATTTTATGGATGGCAACTTTCCTTTAGCCATGGCCAAATTCGAGGACACCTCGTTGAACAGATATGCGCATGCGGCTATCGCGGTTTCGCTGGCGTCCGCGAACACAGCGAGATTTTGGGGTGCTCCATGCCCACTAAAGCGTCTCGGGAACGCTTTTTGAAATCCATCAATATTGTCAACAATGGCACTCCACTGTGCGCAAACCGGTGGAGGTAATCTGGCATCCCATGCGAAGTTTTCCCTCCATAAGTCTTGCTGGAACTTTTTGGCTGATGTTAACAGTGGGACCAGCCATCCCAATGGGTCATATATTGACGCAATTTGGCGTGCGACGACCCGTTTAGTCAGGATGTCAGAGGATGACATAGAGCAAGCTATGCTCAAGCAATCGCTTTGTGCGTCCCAAGAAATCCCTAAGACCTTTTGAGCGTTGGATTTCGCGTATGATTCCTGAGGTAAACTGTTGCATAGTTTGTCCTCATTAGAGAGGAATTCTCTCAAGTTCATTCCCATCTCCTTGAATATTTGGAGCGCCTTTAATGATTTCGCTGCTAACTCATCCTCGGATTCCGCCGAGAGGATGAGATTGTCCACATAGAGGTTTTGACTTATTTCCTCTACGATGTTGTCGTCGTCCACCTCGCATTTCAAGTGGTGCCGAATAGTTCCACCAAGGAGGTACGGCGACACATTCAGCCCAAATGTCACTCGCGTGAAACGCAGAGTTGCGATGTTGTTTTCATCAATTGGCGCTTTGAGATCCTTTACCCACAAAAATCTTGTCGCATCTCTGTCTACTTCTTGTAGTCGAACCTGTAGAAACGCTTTTTCCACGTCGGAGATAACGACATATGTGGGTGTCCGAAAACGTAGTAGCATTGCGTACAAGTCGGGAAGTATCAGAGGACCTTGATGAAGCACATCGTTCAACGATGGTTTGTCTTTGAAATGTGCTGATGCGTCAAATACTATGCGCAATTTGGTTGTCTCTTTTTGAGGAGTTATCACTGGTTGATGTGGAATGTAGTGCACTACGGTGCTATCTGCGCAAATTGTCTCAGGAACTTCCTCTATAATCCCCTTTTCTTTCTGTTCTTTAAAGGTCTTATCGTACGCATCCAGTAATGCTGGGTCGTTTTTGAGGGACTCGACCACGGAACGCAAACGTTTGAGCGCAATGGCTCGATTGTCAGGTAGAGGTGGGTGATTTTCTTTATATGGAAGGCGCACATAATATCCATCTGAGCGCCTCTCAATTGTTTCTTCAAAGAACGCTGCGACCTTTGCATTTGTCGACTCTTTTTCTGCGTTCTTTGTTCCTGTGAACTCGCATATACCGGCAGAGTCCATAGTCCAGTATTTATCCCATCTCTCCAATTCCTCATCAAAATTGACGAGAGAGTTTATTGAAGCTGGTATTCCGTCCAGCTTTTCTTCTTGGTTGGACTTCTCTGAGACTGACGCGTCTTGTCGTCCAGTGAGCAAGTAGCCGAGCTTGGAGGCAATAAGCTGCAGACCCGATGGCAGCTTATAACGTGGGTGTGGATCATCTAAAAGTGTCCACAATTGGTCACATCCTAGCAGGATCTGGGGCTTCGATCTCTGATCCCAGTCTGATTTGGATAAGCGGATATTGTGCTGCGCAATAAATGCCAGATCGTCGTCGCTTAGTCGCGCTATCTTACCCACTGCCGTGAGCACCGTTGCAGTATGTAGACGTACTGCGTGTTTTGTACCTTGTGCATCCCATAACTCCAGTGTAGTTACTCCACATGTAGTTTCTTTGGGTTTGTCCGCGCCAAAGGTATACACATGAAGTCGTTTTTGCGCGCTGCATTCAAGCCCAAGTTCATCCGCTAGCTCATTTGTGATGAACGATTCGTCAGCGCCTGTATCTAACAGGATTTCAACGTTCTTCCACTGCTTGGTCAGAGGGTCTTTTACTTTTGCAACCCCTGTCAGTAGCAAGACGTTGCTGTTTCCCTTGTTCAAGCTAACTGCTTCATTTCCACGACGAATACCCTGATTCTTAATCGTGGAAAGCACTGCTGTTGAACTGTTATCATGGTCACTATCTTGTGTCCCATGTAACTTAGGTGTACATACCTCAGTATCCACCATATGTGCACGCGCTGTTGCTGGCCTCTTGGGGCTTTGTTTTTCTGCTCCTTTGGGAGCGGTCCGCTGTCTTCCAGGTATCTGCGTTGACGCAACGTATGGTTCTTTTTTGCGATGTTCTGGGTGTGCTAGTGCTGTCCCCTTTACCGTTGGACTAGTGGGACAGAGGGTATGATGGTGTTTTTTCCCATTGCACTGTTTGCACCCTTCTCTGGTGCAGGCCTTGCTGAAGTGACCTGATATGCCACAATTCATGCATTTGTCCTGGTCACGAAAAAATTTCATTCTGTCTTCAAGTGTTGCGCACTTGGTACACGCCTTTGATATATGGTCGCTGGCGCCGCAAAACATGCAAGATCTACCCTCTTTCAAAGTATATTTGGTTCTAGAATTTGTATCAACGCTCTTTATTTGCGACCTATCTTGAGCGGTATTTTTCCGTACCATATAATTAATACGCTCTTCCGTCTCTATGATTCTGTCCAAATCTGACAGTATATTGGTCATAATCCATTCATTCTCAGTCAATGGGTTGCTGAGCCGACGCTGGAGCACTTTGCGTTGAAGGTCCGGTCGGAATTTTGACAGTACTTTTTGTACCATAAATGAACCATCGAGCGAGACCCCTCGTTCCTGCAGCTGAGTTACTGTTGGCAAAATGTACTCGAGGAGGCTGCGTTGCCCTTCGAGTGTCAGCTGTTGTGCTCGTGCCTTTTCAAGCCGTGACTGCAAGCAATCAATTAATCGTGACTCATCGGCATATTTGGCTTGGAGGAAGCCGACTGCGTGGTCGTAGTTCGCCGCCGTCACTGTGAATCTGCGCAGGCATTCGCGTGCTTCGCCCCGCAGCGCACTGAGGAGGTAATTGAATTTGAGGAGCGGCGACAGAGGTTGACTGTGAATATTCGCATCAAACAGTGTCCAGAAATTCTCAAATTCCCATACTTTCCCTGAGAATGGCGGGATTGGAATGGCTGGAAGCTCAGGGTTAGCAGCCCCAATTTTTCCTGTCCTGGAAGCCTGCGCATTGAAGGTATTTTGGGCCATTCCCGCATGATTCCGAGCACTAACGCGGTTAGCTTCTAGCTTTATTGCTAGTGTTTGCGCGAGGTCTAGAACCAAATGAGCCCTATCGACGTATTCTTGCGCTTGCGTCTCCTGTTCTGGTGTCAGAGACTCGATTACCTCGTCAATCGACTCTGTGAATCTTGCGAGTGCATCTTCAACTTGTTTGGAGATCGCATTAATCTCAAACACAGTTGATTGGATTCTCTGTGATATCTGTTCATCTTGGAAAGAGGAAGAGTCTAGAGTAATGAACTCGTTACCCTTATTGGTTAACCCTTCCAGGTTATTACAGTAGCGCGTAAGGAGCGCTTTCTGTGATCGCAACGCCGTAGGGCCAGTCATGGAGGAACAGCAGATAAAGCGCTAAGAACTATTGCTGCCGAAAAGGTAAGCCCAAAAACTGTGGTTAGAGACCGCCGAGATTCAGAGGGAATACGAGAGAATGAGCGCAAGCTTTAATGTCTCCCTTCAATCAAATAATGCAAAATGAGATGAAATTTGAAAAGAAACTTGAAAAGCGGCAAAAGGTAAAAGGAAGTAAAACGTCGGGTTTTAGGGGCGCACTATCTGACGGCGCCGAAGTCCTAATCCAGAATAGAATAAATTGAAGGCGTACCACAACGTCCGGTCCAGATCCGTGTTGGCCGATGCACCATAAAATGACTATCTGCTCGCGATTCGTTTGCCACGCGGATTTCACCAACACACCACAGGCGCACCGTTTACTACCTCAAACTTGGGTAATTAAACCAAATACATACTGCCACAACACAAATAATACAATACGAGACAAAGCAAAAGCAATACAGGAGAAAATTAGCAAAATATGATGAATGTATCTGAAAATAAATGAGAGTAGGCGCTTCAAAGGTGGGGGCGCAATGATGCGCAAGTGGATGCCATCCAGAAGGGACCAGCCGGCTTCTATTTATACGATGATGGCCAGCTGCGCGCACCTTTTTCCGCGATGACTGTTTCTGCAGTGCACTTTTTATCCCTCAGCTGGCCAGTAGCTGACTGCCTTAGCTGATACTGCATTTATCGAATCGCGTGAGAACCGCGATAGAGGTATTATTTTCTATGAGTTCTGAGTTTTAAGAGGTCTCTCGCAGGTCTCGTGAAATCGAGGATCTTAAAAATGCAACACGCTCGAATATGTGGAGAACATAGCGTGCTCCAGGCAGAAGGACAAACTATGCCAAACTGAGGTGTTCAGCGATAACAACCAATTCGGATCCTTCTTGAACAACTTTCGCAAGACGTGACAGAGGGTGTAAATTCTTTCTCTGTTCTCATCATTTTCTATTTAGTTTCTTAAACTAGTGCTCCAATTTCGAACCTGTCATTTAAAGGAAAAATCATGACTTATAATATTGGGCTTACTCTGTATGTGTGTGTGTTTGTGCGTTTGTCAGTGTGAAACGAAATTCAGGGGGCGTGGCTAGAGCGAAGAGAATGCTCTAGAACGGGTTCACTGTCTCGGCAAGGAGGCGCCTGGGGTCGGGTCCCGGATGCAGCAGAGTCCAAAAGTGGGAGAAACGCCGCCTGGAGTCAGGTCCCACCGTGTGAAAAGGGTGCGTCGGCGTCCAAAAGTGGGGACACATCGGGAGCCGGGTCCAGCAGTGTGACTAGGGTGCGCCAATGTCCAGAAGTACGAGAAAGTCGGGTCCACTTCATGATGGGTGCGCTGAAGCCTATCGCTTCCACCTACACTATCTAGGTGTACACTATCTCATTCCACGCCCCTATCCCTGTCCATTCCATTTGTGTCTGAATGAACCACCCCCTTCCATCCCTTTATATACACCGGTGAATCCTCATCACTTGAATTGCCACAACATCTAAATCATTTGAAGAAAACATTTGCACTTATTCGGTTATACCCAATTATTCACACCCACTACGGCCTGACAAATGACATTGCTTCGCCGATATGGAAAAAAGCTACCGCTGACGGGAACTTTTCAGGAGAGCGATCGGCCTGCACGGGTAGATAGATTCCGCGAAAGGTTCATCAAAACCATTCGCATTTTTGTTTGCAATCAATGTGGAGACTGCGAGCGAAGCGAGCATCTGTAAAAGTCTGAAAGTCCGGCGTCAGCCGGACGGCCAGAATGGTATGGAATAAGGCATAAAATGACATCGCCGTATAATTTTGTTATCTGTCCTGTTATGAACATAGCTTCGGCTTCATAAATTATAAACGCAATTGCTGGTGACAACAACACTGAAAACTTACTAAGCTTAGATGAATTGCCGCGAACACCGCGGCAATTGTAGATGCTATGCTTAAAAAATATGTATGAGTGATGGATGCTTCCACTGCGAAATCTGTTTACACCAGCCGGCCACCTGCAATGCTGCTCATATAATCTTTGCAAAAAAGACGCGCTCGACACGTTTCAGGGTAGGCAGCGCAAAAGCGCATCACAAAGTGTGGCACACGCCTAACTCGCTTCGGGATGGAGTTTTCGCTACTCCGAAGACAGATACTCGCCCAGCGCTTTTGGGCGAAGCTAACTGTGTCCCATCTTACCGTACTGTTTCAAAAAATTTTGGCTTTTTCGATGAGCAGCTCTACTGAAGCGCGCAGAAAACGGCAACAATACTAACTAGAGAATTCTCGTCTGGAATTCCTCTAATTACGTCATATTTCAAAGGTATTTTCAAGATCGTAGCGTTCTGCAACGAGGGATACACCTTCAAAGTGAAGGTGAAGTTGATAGATCGCAATAAGATGGGGCAATCACGGTGCGGATCAGGAAATGTTAGCATGTCACGCAGTTCCCCTTCAAGCAAGACTCATCGCTGCTACTAGAAATTCAAGTAATGCTCATCCTTGACTGTAGAAAGCGCAGGAATAGCGGGCTCAACGGCTCATAAGGAACCAGAATTGGAGTGCTCAAATAGGAAGATTCTCCAAGAGTATGCGGTCATCCACGAAAAACGTGTTTTCCGACGCTCTTGTGACACTATTTTTGTGTAGATCGAACTGTTTGTGGCAGCGAGTTCCACCGAGTCATGCAAAAATTTGAGAAATCTGTGCTGTTCAAATTTTCTCTCTAGATCTCTGAGAACTCCTTCATGCCAGCTCATCATGGTGGATAGCTACTTCTCCGCCATGTAAACATGTTCATGCCTGGTTTCGATTCACTCCCGTCAACAATGTTATCACGCCTCCATAATACTATAAAAGGTGAACATTCGCAAATACTGTGGTACTAAACTTGAACAAAATTATTTCGTGCTCATACTTTAGCGCTTTGTTACAACAACTTTGGCCAATAGATTATTTGGCACTGGTCTTCATTTACAAGATGATACCGACTCAATCATGACTAATAATGGAAAATCCTTGGGCATTTTGAAAGCAGTCGTGTTCCGCGAATCTACACCATTAACACAGCTTAGCAATAGGAATTCTTCAGTATCTACTATCCAAGAATTCTTTGCCTCTTCTTCCATGCCTTTTTGTTGCCCATAAAGTAAAAACACTGCTGCTTCTGTTTCCTGCTGTCATTTATTTTTAATGCAACTGAATAATGGACGTTAACCAGCACGAGAAAAGCCTTGTCGACATTTTACTGCAGTCCACTGCCTTCGAGCACGGATGATGAGGGCTTTCAAGATGATGTCATTCATCCTGTTTTTCTCTGCAGTGGAGGTTATCCGTGGCTTTCATTTTTTTGTAACCAGACACTCCTGTGCTCTGTCAAGTTCGTTTTTATTAAACTTTTCGTTTTTTTTTTCGTGAGTGGAACATTTGATGAAACGCCTTTTTGGTGCCCTATGAGCGTATGAAGATGATGTTACAATTTGCGGGTGGGCCTCGTTTCCTACACGCACACACACACATGCTAATAAGCACATTGTGCCTATCCTGCTCTCTTTTTTTTGCTGTCCATAGATTTCTTTATGGATGGTGCGTTAAATCTTTAATTTTAATCGCTGCTACAGCTTGATGTACTTTATTCCGTGATAGGACTGTGTGTTGTCTCTCAGCGTCTAACTTTCCTCGATGTTGGTCCCATTTCTATGTCTTGGTTTCTCCTGATTTTATTTATGTACCTGATCTCCTTGTTCTCCTTTAGTCTCAAAGTGAGTTTATGCTGATTAATCGTAAACTCTTCTGAGTTGAAATTCGCTCCTTCCTTTTTCTAAAGCTCTGGAATGAGCTCCTACGGTGATAGGCTGCTGAGGGAACAGTTCCAGTTCCAAGTTCACCGTTCCACCCAGCTTTTGACAAATTCCTAAGTAAATCATCATTCAGATCATAACCCACTAGAAAAACGTTGCTCTTTCTAGGATATAAAGACTCAAAAATTCTATAAGTACTTTCGAAGATGACCAGAAAATGAAGAAGTCTCGCATTTGAATCCAAGTTGCTCCAGAAGATGAAAAGATGTAGAAAACAAACAAATGCAGATCATCTGGTTATGCTCAGAGGAATCCAAGTCTTTTACCGTTTCTCTTGACAAGCTTGTCATTTTTTCCTGTCTCTTTAAATTATACATACACAGAGATTTGTCACTGTTGCCGAAGCTGTTTGCTCCCATTTTTCCCTGATTTCCCTAAATTTGAGAGTTTATTTTCGGTTTTTTCGTGAATGTAAGCTCTTCTTGTTTTATTGACCACCTAATCCTTTCTTTTTCCAGGTCAGAGTCACAGACTCACAGACGCTGATCGCTCGTTTGGCTTGTTATTGCATTATCGCTGGAAGTGGGCTTCGCCGGTCAGGAGTAGTGTACTCCTATTAATTATCGGATTCCACATGACTGCCTCAGAAAAGATCCAAATGGTGAATGAACGGGCAAGTTCACATCTGCTCGTGACAAAGAATCTGGTCAACATATTCACGTGCTCTTTTCTATGTTTTTTTTTCCTCGAAAAAGAGCATCATTTTGGTGATAAGCAGCCGAGCACTCAATCGTATAATTTTCGATGTCTTCTCCATTGTAAGGGTTGCACCTCTCCTTTCTTTAAAATAATATTTGACATTCCTTCATTGCCAAATGCTACTTTTCCACTTTTTCATTTTCACTGCTTCTTGCTCTGTATTCAATATATAATCTAACGCTCTCCGCGGGTGCTGCACCATTAAATATTTTCCTGAAACTTCGAATCTGACCAAAAATACCAAAAGACAAAATTAGGAAGTGGGATCGAAGAGCTGAGACGAGGAACAACACAGTAAGTAGGTCGTAGTCTGAGTTTTGCTCACATTTTGAAGGAGAACTAGCCGTTATCTTAACTGCCAATTTTATTTATGTTATGTGAACATCAGCCGCAAACACTGCCTGCTGGAATCCTGAACCGTATTTCGCACACTGACGAGGGGGGGGGGGGCGAAGAGGGGGAGGGGTTAAATTTTGGTGCACTTTTTGCAACCTGATGAGATTTGCCAAAGAAATGAGGGGATTTCAGAAGGAGGGGAGAGAGTAGAGAGAGGTAGAAGAGCACGAAAAGGCTTTGATGTAGCTCCGCTTATATTTATTTATTTATTTATTTGCAACCTACAGGCGATTCCATTCATGTAGTACAATACTAACTAGGATTATTAAAGCGGGAAAAGTAAGGAAAAAACCCGAATTCTGTCGAACTATCAAAATGAGGAAGAGAGAGAGAGGGGGAGAGAGAGAGTTCTGATCAAGGTTTTCGCCCACGAATTGAAGTGCTAATAGAAAACACATGACCCATAGGAACGCGTACTGTGAAAAGAGGCTTGCTTATTGAATAAATTGTTTGGGTTTCCAATTTGTCCAGATTTCCCGAGAAAGTTTCCCGGAACTCTGTGAGAAGGGATCCCGGGAAAGTTAGTCGTTTCATCTCGTGCATAATAACATAAAAATGTTTTTTATTGAAGGAAGCCAACTAAACTCGTGTACACATAATTCTTGAAAGTAACAACTCTCGGCTTTCGTGATCAATTTCTTGGGAGGCGTTCCAGAAAAGCGGAGCTAGTTGGCATTCATAATTAACTAGTTTCCTTTTGGGGAAATCAAAAGAAACGAATCCATGGTGACGGATACACCGTTTAATGAATCTTTCACTGGCAAAATTTATATACTGAGGTTTGCACTGTTAGTTGATCTGTCGCCATTTTTTTCTTCGAAATGAATGAAAATGTCGATATTTCTGACAGCACATCTCTGTATTGGCGACGCATATGTACATACAGTACCTAGCTGTAGAATGTAGTAGTAAACAGATGAAAGAGCAGGAGATGGTCTGCCTGTGGATTGGGCAGACCCAGAAATTTTGCAAACCTCAAAGATTTGCTGCATTCGTGAACACACGATGCTGTGTAATGTGATCAAGA
Source organism: Ancylostoma caninum (assembly GCA_037903475.1). Classification (NCBI taxonomy): domain Eukaryota; kingdom Metazoa; phylum Nematoda; class Chromadorea; order Rhabditida; family Ancylostomatidae; genus Ancylostoma; species Ancylostoma caninum. The sequence goes on along the minus strand of JBAJFG010000321.1, from coordinate 24,264 downwards.
CATCGTTTACGACAGCCACATCTGGATTTTGCGGCAAGTTTTGTGGTCATTGGGGAGATCGTCATGCGTTTGATGTTCGTCATCCTGATCCAGGAATTCCACATTTGTCATTTATCGGCTTATTTTTACTATGCCGTTTACTCTTTATTTCACCTATTCTTCTTTTTCGCACTTTTTCTTACCACGCTACGCTTTTGTTTACGAAACGGATATTATGAATGCCACCTTTTCTTCAGTTGTCATTCCTAGCTTACTGTTGTTGTCTGGTATTCGCTCCTCTATTACTCTATCTCTCCTAGCCTAGATTAGGAATGAAGATGAGGGGAGGAGGAAGGCTTAACGTAACAAGCAAGAAAACGAGGGGATTCGAGAACACAGCGGATTATCGAACGAGAACGAATAAGCTCATTCGTATTCTCAACTTTTATAGAGCGGGACATCCATAATAAAGTTTGGCATTTTTTTCTAGAAATTCAGTATTAAGACCAATGTTGGTGTATCAACCCAGGATCGAGATTTTGACATTACGAGGGCAGGTTGGAAAGTTTCCGGAATGACAATGAAAACAAAACAACTCAGGTGCAGTTCTGAGGTTATTTTTTAGCCCAATCCTGTCGAGGCTCAGCACCCTTGATTCCACCTTTTTTCTGCTTTTAATTCTCTCCCTGGGAAGGATTTCTTCGAGTGACTCAGAACAACCTCATACGGCCACGAATAATTGGTTATTCTATCCGAATTTCTTTCTGGACAGGGAGGCGCTGAGCTCTGTGAAAAGGCAGAGGCTTTAGCAAGCAAGTGCTAAAGAATCAGTGGATGAGAGAGATATTTCATTTTTATTTTTTTCATTTTTGTGGCTAGCGTTGGCATTGGAATGTGTGGTCATACCTCTGCGGAGATGCCGCGCTTTTTCTCTACCCCTTACCCGCGTAATTTCAGTGAACTGGCATTTCTCCAGTTTCGAAAAATATTCATCATTATTATCCAGCAACCCCTTTTCCGATAATCAATGAAATGCCTCGGACAGAGCAAAAACAAATACCGGTACTTTTCCACCACAGTGAAAGGTCCTTCTCTTTTTGGAATCAATTCTTAGGGTCTGAACCACTGTTTTCACCATATTTCTGTAGGGATACTATAGTGCTGAACATAAGCTGCATTTCCAATGGAAGTTTCGTGCTTCAAAGCCTTTCCTCTCCAGACGAGCAATTTAAAACTTTGTGCTGTGGTCCACTTTGGAACGTGTTTCTGTTCGGAGTTGTGCAAATGCGGCACGCATCTTTCAGAAAGATTTCTCGGAATTAATTTATTTTGTAAATATGAACTGTATGAACTGTTTGCTCTTAGAGGATGCTGAAAGACTTCTCAATTCTCAATTATTCTCAAGTGGACAATCATCCGCCCGTCTGCGAAATCCATATCAAGGAATGTATTCACGTTTTCTGATGTAATACCTTTTTTTTTCGAAGTCCTGCACATGGTCATGAGTTTGCCTGTGTGCAGCAATACTCGCTTGTACAACCTAGGAAGTTAAAGATGGGGAATGTAGGCAATGGGTCTCCAAAGTCAGTACATAGGAGGTATTTCGTTTACATGAGATTTTCCTCTTCATCTGGAAAGGTTTGTTGACCGCTCGAACTTCGCATTCACCACTAAATGAAGATAAGCAAAGTTAGCAGACTAGATGGACCTGCCAAAACCAGGCTCCTCGGCAGATCGAACTGGTATTTATAGCCAATTCATATGAAGGATTTCTCTATGGATCGGCATAGAAATAAATCGAAAACACTGGCTCTTTGGTGGTCATTCCGGAAACTTTTCAACCCTCCCTCGTAGAAGAGTCGCCGGGCGACGCTGAACGCAATGGATACACATTTCCTTACAAAAAAAAGCCGAAATACCCCCTTTTCAAACCCTTCCCTTAGGAGAGTTCGAGGCATCCGTTGCTACCACAAGCTACCACAAGGATTTGCGGCATACGGTGGTAACTTGTTTGGGCAACTCTTTGAGTACCTATCGTAGTAGGCATCTTGGATTTTTCAGAAAGTAGGGGTTCAAACTGCACTAGTAATTCGAACCCCTACTTGCTGAAAAATCCAAGGTGAGGAACTTACTTTAGAACTGGTAATTTTGCAAGGAATTACGTAAATCATCGTGATCAGATCTTTCTAAAGATTCTTCAAAAAAATTTTCAACTCAATTTTGGATTTTTCTCCTCTAGAGTCTATCGGACCGTAGTCCCCCCCTCCCCACCTCTCCTCCCAACTGCCTGCATTTTTCATTTAGAATGTAGAGATTTTATGAATACTTAGCTTTGTCTCTTAATAAGCTGCTAGATATAATTGAAATGTGTGAGGATATCGGATTACTAATTGACAGTCGTACAGCAGCCCTCCTTTTTCCCCTCCTTCGGAATGGGACGGCTTTTTTTCAGGAAAGGGAACCTCAGAGAAGTTAATCTCACCTATCCTAATTTCAATCTCACTGTCATATTTGAACATCTGCTCTCAGCTGATTTTTTAAATTGTAATCACATTATTTTCTGAATTCCTTCGATCTATTTCTCCCAAAGGTCTGTCAAGAACCCGGCAAGAACCCGAAACTTGGCTAGCTCTTATACACAGATACCAATACAGGATCAAACAGTTCTTCAGTAGTGGGGAACCTTCTGAGTGCAAAATTCGTACTCATAAAAAAATAGTCTGTTTTGAATCTGAAAATTTTGAGTAAGTAATTCTTTGACGCTATGGGTAAAGTAGTCCTCCTCACAATCCAAGATTGTTTGCTACAAATTTACAACTGTGGATACCTCGTCAAGAGGAAAGAATCGATTAATTGCGACCCAGTAATTCCTTCATATTTCTGATCCACACCATTATCCTCTTGTTGTTTGCGTTACTCCCGTCCTCCTGCTCGATTGTTGTTCAACACTTGGTGTCTTTGCCTCTCTCTTCGCTCAGCGTAGCGTGTTCGTAGCGTCATGGCTGAGGAATGATGGATGACAGCTTGGCTAATGACTCGTCTGACTACAAGTTTATCGCCGTGCTTCCCACTAATCCGAGATTCTCAGCTACAATTTTGAAAATGAAACCATTCTGCTCAACTGTTCTCCTGCTCTCCATATATACACGGGAATATGTAGAAACTTTTGAGAAGCTCAGGGGTAAACCTTCTCAGACAATTTTTCGGAAGAACCGACAAGTGACCTGCGGTCCTTCTCATTTCCTGCTGCATTTCTTCCGAATAGCTGCTGCGGTTCATCTGTATGAGTAGCTGCTGCGGTCCTTCCGAACCACTCCAGAGAGATTTGGAAGGACCGCAGCAGAAAACACGGTTCTTCCGAATCTCACTATTATCTCTGCGTCTTTGGCTTGTTAACAACATGAACGCGATCTCTTTCTGCTGCGGTCCTTCCGACATTTTGTATGAGTTCTTAAGTAGCGGGTTATCAAAACGTTGCATTTTAGGGAGAAGGGAAGCCCTGACAATCCGCGTTTTCGAGCTCCACTAATGTTCTGCAGGCTTCTGGAACTTTTTTATGCATTGAATTGGTCTCTCAAGGGTACTTGTCCTTTACATGATCTTCTAGTACTATTCTTAATGCATGTAACAGGTACCTCGACTGAGTTCTTTGCCTCCCATTAGGCTAGGGGATGAATTTTCACCCTTTGTGGTGGGCGGGATTCACCGTACATCCTGGTAAATTCTTAGCTCCCTGCTCTTTACGAGGTTGGACGGATCCGATGGACAAAGTCCGGCAGAACCCATCTCAACCAGTACCACTTTTTGCGCCGTTGACTAGGAGAAGTCACTCACTTGTGTTTGCCTGGTGAACTCATCCACTTCAAAAAATTGAGGGAATGGCATCATTCTCAAGAACTCTTGTGAATCCCACACTGCCAAAAAACCACAACGACAAACATTATCAAGAATTTCTGCTCTCTTTTTGCATACTTCACATCAACTTGTCAGAGTTTGCTGCATTATTGCAACCCCACCTTAACCACGGCCGCAAAATTGGCCTGCTTGGGTCTTGTGAGAGAGCTTCTACCGTCATGCCACCAATATTTCATCAGGTTCTATCAGCAATATGAAAGAGTGGGTAGTAAAGCGGTGCAAGTAGCGCCCAACATCTTTAGAGGTCTCACAACCAAAAATGGCTTAGTTCAACTTAAAGGCAAGGTCCGGGCAAAATTCCTGCTCCCAAATTTCAGTTGGATTCGTAGCCCACGTCAACGCCTTGGACAAGAACTACGGAAAAATCCCAGAAAAAGTCCCACAACAAACGCTTTCCGTAGATCAGTTTTGGTGCTGCGCCTGCGGGTTTGCGGCGTCCGTGCTTTCAAATGACGTTATACGGCGCGCCCTACCTACTGTCCGTTGTGGCTTCGTAGGAAAAAAATTCATATTCAAACGACCAGTGGTTCGCTTGATGGGGTATGCAAGGTTTAACGAAGTGTTCGTTTGGCTGTATGTGTCTGAGCGTCCATCGTTGTTAACTATGCACTCGCGCAGCCTTTGTTGTTGGAGCGCGTTTTCCCACGGCTACTGTAATCCTCAGACATTTTGTCCCACATCTAGCGATAGAGCTTATAGCGAGGTCTCAAACTTGAAGTACGTGCTACACATAAGGTTCGGACTCCAGAGACCAATGAGCCTGTGTGGGCAGGATTTTGACCGGACCATGCCTTAAAAGCCTATAAAATCTGAGTATGTATGGCCCATTCTTGAGTGCGGAAATCCAGCCTTCAATCCCCACAGCCGTAAAAGCAACCATACCCTCGAAAAGGTCCAAAACACTATCATTAGGAAACTTAAGCTTCGTTCCGTTGGCTTTTTTCGTGATAATATTACTCCTAGCCATGGAAGGAATATAAATTTCGGTCTAGGAACACTCTCGTTTCGTAGGAATGTCAATGTCCTACTTTTACTTCATAAAATCATTTCTGGAAAATGCGGTTTGTTACCTGAGAATCTCTTCTCACTCAGAGCATCAGACACCGTGGAGGAACCATGAAATTTCAGCTCAGAGAGCCAGGCGCAATTGTAGGCTCTATTTTTTGTGCATAGAACTGCTTCAAATTTCGGGAAATTTTGCAGAAATCATCAAATCCCTATTGGCTCCAACACTTTTAGGAGAACTCCTTAATCACTGTCTCAGTCCGTGATGTAGTATGTGATTCTTTGTTTTAGTAAGATTGACTTTTTTAATTCCTTTGTTGTTTAAGAGTTTTTGTTCGTTTCATTGGTTTGTGTAGTTCGACTGCATAAGTTATTTCTTATGTAATAAGTGAATAAATTAATATATATATATCAAGCGTAGAATCTACAACATAATGAAGATAGTTAGTCTAGGGCATGTCCAAGAATTTCTTGGATGCAGATCGAATGACACGGTTTGCACAGCTTGCTTTTGTTTCTCTGCCTCGTACATTTTTTTTCATCATTTTCATCTCTAAACTAAACGTTAAAGTCCTGAGATTATTGTCTATATATAAGTGGATTTGAACGTTTACAGGATGCATTTTCCTAGTTTAAGTTTCAAATGGTGTTGCATTTCATCCTTGAGGAGAAAAGGAGAATAGAAACTGGAATAAAATAAATAAATAGATAAATAGAAAGGATGAAAGCGGAACATGTCAGCATAATACTTCCGTGGTGCGCAATGCACCCAATAAATTGGATTCGAGAAAAATTCGATTGCGGGCCTCCCACGTATGAATGCATCGTTCGTTGTAAGAAGAACAGTGGAAACATCTGTCTTTTCTCGTTCTGCGCTGAATTATGAGTCTTTTTCGTTGTGTTCTCATTCTGAGATAATATATGTAGAGCTTCCACGTCAATCCACAACAAGTTTGCCGCTAGAATTACATTTGGACATCTCATGAAAGGAGCTTTTTTCACATTGGACCTAAAACTCTAAAGACATGTGAGGTCTTAAAGTTGCAGTGCGAGAAAAACGGCTGGTTCATGAATTCCGCTGTTCGGATTTCAAGACATTTTGCTATTTTGGACCCCCTGGACTCTGTCCGTGGTGTTTCTCCCCACTTTGCCTTCACTGTGGAGAGCTTCATTTTGACATTATATCTGTGATGTTCAAATAAATAACTAATTAGTTGAAGTCTTGTATTGAACAAAAAATTCACTGCTCTCTGGAAATGATCTCATCTGCTAGTAATGAAGCTCACCATTTTCATTTCGTTCACACCCAGTTCATACTCCAGTACTTGGAATGTGAGAAGTGTATACGTGCGTCCTTGTTATAAAACGTGCTATTGAATCTGACAACTGGCGTTTCACAAGAAAAAATCGTAAGCTATGTATCAGCTGTTCCAGGTGGAAACATTACTGAGAGTAATTCATCATTTTCTTTTCGTTCAATGGCGAGAACAAATCACCACTGCGGCCTATAACTCATAGTAATCGGACTTTGGGTGAATTTACTGCTTGTTCATGATCAATGGTTTGTCTACCGAAACTGATCATTCTAACTTGTCAAACCCGGATTTCCTGCAATTTTCTTCATTTCTCTCTTTTTTCGTGTTGACCGAAACGAACGCGTGCGTCTGTCGTGCGACTGACGCACATATCTGTGTAGTTTTATTCGTCTTACTAGACGGTATACTCGGCTTCGCTCGGGTGTTCAATTTCTCCCGGCCATTTAAAGCCGATGCCAACATTTGTTGAACCAAAAAATCCTCTCAAAATGTTCATCATTTGGTAATCAGCTCAAATGACCCTTCTTCACCCTGCTCCCCTTCCCTCAAAAAATGGGGTGAAGTTGCTCGACTGGTAAATAAATTCTTATAAAGTGCTTGCCTCATTCACGTTCAGCGTTTGGGAAAGTCCCAGAAGGCACGTTTTCACCGACCCCTGTGCAAGAATGTCGAAAAGTCAATATAACAGATGAATCGATATTTCGGTCAAAATGATTATCATATCCGTGTTCAGCGCATTGCGATACCCCGGTAGAGATGTCTTTTCCGCTCAGTGGGCAAGAATAGCGAAAAACCAATAAAATCAATAAATCGATGTTTTGCCCAAAATGGTTGCCATATTCGTGTTCAGCGCATTAAGATACCCCAGTAGGCATGTTCTCGCTAGTCCCTGATCAAGAAGAGCGAAAAATCAATGAAATCGATATAATCGATAAGCCAACCGATAATCCTAGGTGCAAAGTAGCCTATAACCTCGGGTGTGGGTCATGATGAGGCAAAAGTGGGTGGGCAATGTGTCTGCGATTGGTTCATTCGAACGCTCACCCCGCTCTTCAGGACCTACTCGCACTAACTCGCGCGCGATTTCACCATAGTTGCCCATGCAAATTTGAACGTGAGCGGGGACGAGTCGATGCTGAAGGGCGGGAAGACACCGCCCCATTTTGCCTCATCATGACCCACACCCTTTAACCTCCGCCGGCCCCCGAAGAACCTACATGCAAAATTTGGTCCCGATCGGTTCTTCCTCCGCGATTTCTATTCCGAACATACGAACATACGAACATACAAACAAACAAACAAACACACACACAAACTTTCGCTTTTATATATGCAGATGAAGCACACTGTGATGAGAGCCTTCCATGAAACCCTGTGATAGTAACCCCCTTGTGAACGTCTCAAATTCCGCTGTCGTATAGCTCCCTCAAAAATACCTCAAAAATCCGTAGCCATGTAGCCATATCTGCGGATCTGTGCTTTTTCATGAATATGTTGAAGTGGCTTGTATATCCATCCAAGCCACTTTTTGAAAGAAGAATCGGATCTTTTTGTGAAAGACCTTTTTTCCAATTGAAAAAAGTGTATTGGATACGGGCTCTATAGCGTAATCTTTGTTAGTTAGTAGAGTAATTTTTGATGTGATGGCAATCGTCGATGCTTCTTACTTGTAGCAATTACCCCGACCTTCTTTTTTTGTGAAGCTCGCTCCGCTGATAACAACTAGTAAGTATTAAAGCTGATGGCGAGATTTTTAGAAAACCCCATAGATCATCCGAAGATGTTTGAAGACGCAAATTTGGCCATTTTGAACAAAGACGCAAAAGTATTTTTCCGCTTGTTTCAGTCACGAAAACTACCAAATTCTATAGAAGCAACGACGAAAGGTTCGCCTTCCTGTGAAATATGAAGAAGTGTCCTTGTCTGGGAAGAATCGTGCAAGCCACGCCTTCAGAATACCCATACTCCTATCCTTGTTTCCCCGTCCTTGTTTTCAAGATAAATTGTCATTTAAACGCAGTTTTCCACTAGTTTCCCCGTCCTTGTTTTCAAGATAAATTGTCATTCAAACGCAGTTTTCCACTAGTTTTTCTTGACTACTCAGTTTTTTCTGACACTTGTCGGCTGCAAGACTTTTCTCATCTCATTGTAGCTTCCAAAATCTCTAGACTTTTGCTATTTCACGACCACGTGTTTAATATGCTGCTCTTTGAAAGATTGAAGATGCAGCTGTGAGTTATTGCCTACCGTATGTTCGTGGAACACATGTGCGTGAGAACATCACATTATTTTTGGCATTTCCAAAACTCCTATGTACATGTTTACCAGTAAACAACAGTGTTTTACTGAGAATTCTCACGCCTTTACATCCTGGCTTCCTATCCACGTCATCGCCTTCCTTCCTTAGACTAGCTATTATCCTTGTCATTGTCTTTTTTATTTTTATGCTTGAAAATAAAAGGAAAGTGATTATATCGTTGCTTATGGTTATTGGTCTCCAACGAGCTTTGTTTATTTGCTTTTACCCGTGGGTAAACGAACCCAAGAAGGAAACAACATGTTAGCCTGGATGCCACGTTGAGATTAGCTAAACGTGTTGACGCCCATGTTAAATTTGGGAGTGTTAGGGTGTTCACCCTGGGTAATCTCGATGAGGCATGGATCTTGTTGGACGTTTTCATTGAAGGGCATTCTCGGCTACTGCCGGAACTAACCCTAGATTCAGTCGCTATCTGTCGGGAATGTCTACGTGGTATCTTCCAAGCCAACTCCACGAATTTCCGTAGGCTTTTCCGAGAATGTTTCAGGAAATGATGGTTGTTCTTTGCTTGCACTTGTGTAAAACCAGGATGAAACTATTATCTGACAAATATAAACGCTCTGACGAAAATGAGAACATCTGTATTGGAATTAATGAGAGGCGGAAAGACGCCATTGGTTACGCTGTGCCAGCACATGTGGGCGTTCGTTTTCTCCCGACATTTTTCTTCGTTCTTCTTCAGAATGCATTGTTCCTGGGATAAAGCCTGTTTAGTAAGGACGAACTCTCATGAGATTGTCGGAATTCTGCCACTAACACGCTTACATCTGCGGTGGGACAAGGAAACTGTGTTCCTGACTTTTCTGAAAGGAAAAATACTGTTTGAGATGTTCGGGATTGGTCCAGATAGATCAGTGAGGAGCTAAAGTGACTGGTGGATTCCTGAGAACCATATTTGGCGGTTCGTTTCCAAGTTTGAAAACTCATTAGGAACCGACTATGTTAGTTCCTGTTATTAGTTTGGTCGTAATATGCATATTCATGCACTCTTAGGATCGCTTAGGAGAAAGTGCAGAAACAGAGAGTGGTCAAAAGTTCTGCTACACGTGCAATATACCTACCTAAAAATCATTTTGTTGGTTGAATTAGAAAATATTGATCAACGTTATTTATTTATTTTGTTGCTATCATGGACTCTGCTATCCATTGCCGAATGTGCCCGTCGATTGAACGGGTTCTCAATCCCTATCCTCCAGAATTTAAATGGCTGCACACCAGGGAAGTGGAAACATTCACCTCAAGGTTGTCTTTGAATGTTAAACTTCGTTTTTCAAAGATGAGTCTTTGAAGCCCAATATACGTGGATGTCTGGAATGAATAGGATCTTCAAATATGACAGACCGGGCAGAGAATATTCTCAGAGAAATGCTTAATTATTTGCCAAGCAATTTTTGCAAGTTTGCGGAAGTGTCGGGTAGAATTTTAGTTCCTGTTGAGCGTTCTCCTGAATCCATGGCAGCCATTTCCTGGTACCACTACGGCTAGTTTTCCAGGAACCACAAAGATAACATTATCCCGTAACTCCATGAATAATCTTCTACCCTTGCAAACCCTGTTCTCTTCTTGCTCATTGCACGAGACTCTTTAATAAAGTTATAAAATAATTTTGATGTGGTGCACGTGTTACCCATCCATCAAGGACCGGCAGCTGGAGAGGAAATTTTTCACATTTTTTGCCTGAGGAAACTGAAGAGGATCTGATTATTCTCCGATTACATTCTTTGAACTTTTACATATTTCCTTGAAAGATAGCAGAAAATTACTTGATTTTTGTTGACTTGTGCACATCGTGCAAAATCGAGCAGAGACGAGGTTCTGGTATTACATGCATGTTCTGGCACATCTCACTTTATCCTGCGTAGGTCTCTCCCTCATACCTAGAGAAATTTCCTGAAACAAGGGCTAAGTCTCCTCGAATATGTACTGACTCTCTCGACTTTCTAATCTGATGATGAGTTCTGTGCTTTCTGAGCTGGCGTTTCATAGCACTTTTGCCTGCCTCTTACTGGTGAGTGGTCTTCAGCTGACATATTGTCTCAAATCCACAAATGGATGACGATGTTTGGTTGCTTGCTCAAGTACACTCTATTATTCACATGGGAGAGCGCTCAGTAGCCGTTTAGGAGCGAGCCATGGTTTCATGCTGCTTCAATAACAACCTTATTCTTTTGTCTATGAAACCTCTCCCTGGCTGCTGAGATTATGCTCGTATACTGTATGATCCTGATTGCCCTAATCCTACAAAGCGGTATCTTTTGCAATTGTCATTGACATTCTCCATGGAATGTTCTACAAAACAACACCAAGAACTACGAATTTTATTGAAATTCCACCGACTAACAGCTAGGTGTACACGCCATCACGTTCCGGTTGACACTTTGGTAGGTGCCAGGTAAATGATAAATTTGGTTAGGTTAACAAGTCTGCCATGCGTTGACACAACGATGTATCTGGATAAGGAACAAAAAGATGAAGAATAACCTAGAAAATCAACTGAAATAAATAGGGTAGTAAATTGTGTAATTACATATACCTACAACGTACTATTACGATGTGTTGCTACCCATCACAACCCGAGTTCTGCTCTTTGGTTAGCAACTTCCATCAAAATGCCGTGACAAGGACGAACGTTTGCCATTCAAATCCACCGGGAATAGGTTTTATTCATGCCTCGAATCAAACACGCGTAGGTTCAAGCTGATATCCGTCATTCCGCATGTTCTCGAACAACACCTTGGGGAGAGCACCCAGTGGTCTCATCTCGTAGAGCAACGTTCGCTTACGACTTTTTTCGACTTCTGTGTATAATTCACCTTTATTTTACTTTTTTGTTTTACTCTTTTTCTCCAAGGTACTTACTGTAAAAAGGAGGTGATTTGGAAGGTTTCTAGAATGAGCCTAGAGAATTCAAACCGCATTAACTAATCAAAAGAACGAGGGAGAGAATCACTTGAAAAATTGGCCTCCAGACTTGACCGTCACCGACCGTCCATTCCAAGGCCGCTCAACGCCATGAGCCCAGAATTCCTAATATGTGCTTCAAGGTAACCTCTCCCCACATTTCACTGCCTTGTTTTTAAAAAAAAAAGTGCGCAAGCTCAGAAAGAGCGTAATTGCAAAAGTATGTATTATGTACCAGGAGATGCTATAAAAATTTTGGTAGGAAATGGGAGAGAAAGATATTTTTCCTGCGTGGATATTTTTTTATCCTTGTATGGATTCCAGGAACTTCAAAATTAACATATGCGCACCATTCTCAGTAAGTGTCCATGGGTTTTGGTCAGATAATAAGTCGACAACTTGAGGGAATGTCGCTGCTACTGTGCTTTTCCAACTACATATTAGCCCTGATTGTGGTTTGCTTAGTCTGTATAAAAAGTTCATTTTCCCACGGATCTCCGGAACTCAATAGAACTTAGCGTTTTGCTTGAGAAAATCGCTCTTTTTGCAATGAAAGCTTAGCTGCGTTTGCATTTGCAGGCCGCATAAGGATTTCTAAGCCATCAAGAACAATGAGAGCTGGCATCGACAGTTAAGTTATTTCTCTGTGGTCGTCATGGGGGAAAGGGAAACTTGCCCTATCTTGAAGGGTCAAACATCACGATTACTGGGATATCAGTGTAAATGTTAGGTAGGCGCAAAAGAAACAGCGCTTTTTCATGTTGACTTCATTTTCTTTTACAATTTCGGTGAACTATAACTTTGGCTAACCATGAAGTTCCCTCAATTAGGAAGGACCGTTGCTTATTGTATGTTATTATATGAGCAGGTCCCTGACGATGTACGCCTGTATCTCGTGGGATCGTCTAAGCCTAGAACAACGAGAACCTCGTTTTCATATCATCATGTTTGGCGATTTTTTCCTTGCGGAATAATACGTTGCGGAGCGGGAAAAAGCGGCAGAAATGTGATAATTTTCCGAGGAATACGATGGCTACTCAAATGTCTCCCATTCAAATTATCAAAGTTCAAGCCAACTCTCGGAAGCAAATTCTCACCGACATTTGGGGTGAACAAAATGCGCTTTTGAGCGCCTCGAGCATTTTCCCAGCAGACCGTTCGTGACTGTTTGTGGCCAATAATAGCAGCAGGTGGTGCTAAACATGCTCCTTCCGAAAAGCAGCTCTAAGAGTATCATCCGACAAGAATCCTATGAATATCGAAGGAAATGCTTAAAAAGTACTCATCTGCGTTTCCTTAGAAGCGAAGCCGTTCCACCAGAGCTCACATATGGAGTAGATTGTAACGTCTTCTCCGAACACAAAGAAGGCATCTTGGTCTGCATTGCTTGTAGTGTTAAGGAAAAATCAAAGAAATTCGATAAATTGAGAACGAGTTTTCTGGACATTTTTAATATTCATACTTCACGGCTCCTAACGGCAAGGAAAATCTCTTATCCCAACGCAATAAAAAGAGCTTTCTTTGCTCTGCGAGAATGTTACCACATCTAGATGTCACACTTTGTCCAAACGTAATTATATGTTCTTGAAAAAAGTGGCGCCATTTCTTTTGCATCGACCTAATAAAAAGCTCACCTTATAGGTGAAATTAATGCGGCCTTCACATCTGTATACTCCATTGAACCTACTCAGGCGGTTTCCACCTAAACTCTCAGAGCGAGGAACATAATACTAGGATATAATGAGCAGGATTCACTTGGAATCACGACTGGAGCTTCAATTTTCATAGAACTTGTTCGAACTTGTTGGGTAGAAGGCGTAGTTTACGGTGATATTGTACAATTTATATACTGAAGCTCATCAGGATTTTAACTACCTAGAATCCGGTGGATTTTCATGGAATGCGCAATTTGCCTGAGCACTATCCAGAGTTTACCGGGAACTGCCGATGTGGATCACTTGCTCAGACACTACGCTGGAGTTTTTGCAGCGGAAGCTAGCTTTCTCGGAGTTGAGGTGCTGATTTTCCTTCTGTTCTACTGCGGTATTTCCCACTCAGGATTTCTCGCCAATCTCTTCCTACCTCTTTCCTATCGGAGTCCTGTTGATTCGTGGTATTTTGCAGCCAGAAATCCGGAGCGCTTCGTTTCTGCTGCAGAACTTCCAGTTCTTTTTTCATTTGGTCTCTACATACGTACGTATATGGAGTAGTGTTGTAAAATTTTTATTTTTTTGTTTCGTGAATAGCACCTGCCATCGTAACTGCTCCTTTACACAGCCTTGTCGTACAGCTTCGCTGAGCAAAACCGGTGCATTAGTTTTCATTGCTTCCTGTTTTCATAAAGAAAAAGTACTCAGGAGGTGGATTTCTGAACCCTTCTTCCCTGCCAACAACATTTTTACGAGCCTCATGTGACCACATTGCCATAAAATATGATTATTCCCATTATAAAAGTACATAATGCACTAGCTTCGAACAAAAACGGCAGTTGTCAACCTTTGAAAAAGATGGATCGTTTTGCGTGGGTACTTTCAGTAAGAAAATATCGAATGTTTTCATATGTGTGCATGCGTAGATAGAAATTACATGGTTAGGGAAGTTTCCAGAATCGATCCGAACATAGCGAAAACCTTCCCACGAAAAAACTCCACCTGCCTCATACTTTTTCATGGATTTCTTCAGCATTGTTTGGTGCAGTTGCTTGTTCCACTAAGTTCATGCATATACATAGATCTTCCAAAAAACGAACTGTTCTGAGGGCGCTTGGATGTGTTTGCCTGACTAGTGCCAAGTTCAGTCATGGTACGACAAGGGACTCACCTCGATATATTTCAACTGCAAGAATATTCTACTTATGCTAAATGATAATATAGAGCAACAATTTCCCTATGCATTCATCCTAATTGTCCGTATTTGCGATTGAATTGAAGAAAAAATTCAATTTTTCTATATCACATCGACTAGAACAAATCTCCCTCGTGGCGAGATCTCATTTTCTTCTCCCACGACCCCTATTCGTGTGGTCTGCGCTGTGGAGTTCACTTTCAGACGGGTAATCTGATCCATTGCTGTCATAATGTTAGCTAAGCCGTACATCTTGCAAATCTCTCCGTGTTGTTTTGTTCCTGCATGCATCGTTGAGATAGGGTAAACGTTTAAGCACCGTCAAATTGTGGGAGTAACTTTGTGATGGTTAATAGTTTTACCTTAGGTAATCTCAATGATACATTCCTGATTTGCTCTGCGTTCCCTGCTTCTTTTATCGGCTATTCTGCTAGTATATACAGTCGCGGTCGTAAGGATATGATCATGGCATGTTGAAGGCGGATCTTTTCATCATAAATTAATTTAAGCTGCTGTTAGGAAGCATCCATACAGCTTTAGTACATATCCAAATTTCATCTGGAAAGCTCAATCCAGAAGTGAGTTATAGCAAAGAATTGTCTTGTCGAAATGGCGATGTTCATATCTTTTTGGCCGCGACTGTGTGTATGTTTGACTTTGCTTGCAGTGATTGGTTGATGACATTGGGTAAATTCATAACGGCAAAATACGTCGATGAGCGTAGCTGTGTAAATACTCTGTTTTGGCGAATGTTGATAAATAGAACGGACGGAATTCGAAGCCATTTCATACACATCAGCAGTTTTTATACTAGATGCATGCCTATTCCGCATAACAGGTCGGTTACTATGTAGTACTATGTAGGGGAGGGTTAACTGCTGCTAGTGGTCATGGGAGTGAATGTCAAGTGATGAATGTTAAGCTAAATCCTCTCTCGAAACCTTATGATGTGTACACGTCTTATGCAGAGGAGAAATTCCATGTTCTGTGCTGGATAAGAGCAAGAAACAACGGAAATCCACTTTTTTGGGTGGGAGGCTACACTATCCGAAGCCTTATGTCAGACACAAAGCTAACATATACATCATATTCTATTTGAATGTTGTCTGTCGAGGCTACAGTACTTGCTAATAAAAAAAAAACTCTTCCGCTCTTGATATATTCGAGGTTTCTGCGTCTTATTCAAAGCTCGAATATTTGACAATCAAATGCTCCCATGTACATTTAGGTACGTAGTTGGAAATTATACGGTTCAACTGAAAGACTGGGCTAGAAAGATTAGAACTACTCGAATACCTCTTCCCTCATCTCTCCCTCTTCCCACTTTCGCTTTCCCAACCTTACCTCATACTACTCTTGAATGGGAAAAAAGGCTACACATGCAGACATCTTTATCAAGAAATCAAGCATTCATACATATGTTGAACTTTAAAGGTCAAATTTTTGTATTCCTCTTCTTATACTGCTCTCATCTTATTGATGTTCACTCAGGTACTTTATCATAATTTTTCCTTGAAAACTTGAAACTATTTCCTGGAATTCATGCTCCTTTTCCACTAGCTTTCCTACGCCCGCCAGAAGGGAATTTGTACTAAGCAGCTTTGTGAAAAAGTTCCCAATGTTCTAATACTTCCTACTGCGAATGACATCATATATCGCACTTTGATGTTGTTGAGTGTTGACAAGATGCTATGTCAGCTGTTTGCTTGAAAAATTTCTCTGTTTAAACCTCAACATGAGATACGAGAAGATTTATGCATCCAGTTCAGTGCTCTAAGAGGGGAATGTTTACCATTATTCTGGATAAGTACGTCCAGAACGCTCTTCGGAACGCTCAATTTCCAAGTATCCCGTTATGTAAACAAAACCAAGTGCGATTTTACACTTCATTGACCATCCCTTCACTTAAAATTTCTTTCCGATATTTCAGCTCTCCTATTATCTGACTGGAAAGCCACAGATTCAATGAGCTCATTTTGTAATGCTGACTTTGTTTTTCTTGCCTTGAATTGGCTAGTACATAGTGTTCGCGTGTGTTGATGACATGTTTTCTTCGCTAGTTTAATAATTAACACATTCTGAAGAGCAATCATCGATCAGGGGCAGGTCCCCAAGATTTTGATCCCTCCTCTATTCAGTCTCAATTTTCTTTGAGCATCGCTATTCACCGATGTTGCCCGGTTTGATCCTACGTACGTTTTCGACAATTATTTTGCGAATTTCGCTGCTTCATCATGTGTTTTTGTTCTTGGTCTTCCTCGGCGAGCTGATACAGTCCAGACCACTCAAGAATTTTTCTCAGGCCATGGAAGAGGTTTTATTCGGACTGGGTTACGAGCATGCAGGTAACACCTGTGTGGTTCAAGATTTGAGCTATTTATATTGGTGGTGAATACAACAACTTATGTGGAAGTCTTGCTGATACCTCACCATTACCATTTTATTTGATGTTTTGACGGTAACTTGTACCCAGGCTCCTATTCTATGTTCAAATTATTAAGATCTGGTAAAAGATGTCGGTTGAGAACTTCTTTACCTTCTGTATTGGAGAGCGGTCTCATGACCCCATCACGATAAGAGATCCGTGCAAAAGAGCTCTTCACTGTTGAAGGAGCATGAAGGTCTTTTTATTTTATTTATTTACGTATTTATTCAGTACACCTCAAGGGTGCGCCATAACAGAAAAGAAATCATCGCCACACACCAGGACAAGGAGGATCTTCAAAGGCATTAAACTATTAAGGATTTAAGCAACCGTGAAAAAAAACCCAAATACTATCAGAATATATACTGTGAAATTCCCTAGTGATTGTGCGTGATCAGAAACCATACCATGCATGCAGCCTACCACTGTTATGCGGGTATAAATGGTGCTAGGGAAACACCACTTTCTGCGAGCGTTAGAGCATGCACAGAAAATCCAACTCAGGATTTTCGGATGTTAGGTATTCCCTACCCCTAACAATCCTGAGCTGGACTTACTCCCATGATAGCAGCGCACCGTATGGTCGGTTAGGGTCCTAAACTTGTAGGATGGGTGCGCACAAAGGTGGTTGACAAGATGGAAGTTCGGATGTTTAGAAGGATGCGGTGAGAAGCAAGCTGCAGTCTTTCTAACTACAGAAATAGGCCAAGAAGATCCTCATTGACGCTGTAGTGAGGTTACTGGTACATCCAGAACGATAGAAGCAATAGAAAAAAAAACATGTTAGGAACTAGAACAATCTGTGAAGGTGAAGTACTTGAAAGAGTTAGAACAAAACATCTGAACTAGCAAGTGTGCAAAGGAGGCTAAACAACATCCAGTTGGAAAACCACCGTAGTAGGAGCTGCTGGTAGCATATGGAAGATGCGGGGTAGCAGAACACATCTGAAGTTAAACATCCTTTATTTTGAGAGCATCTAGGACATTGATCGATAAAAGTTTTTTGCGGAAAGTGCTAGAGTTTTTAGACGAAACGATAGAAGTTGGTAGTTTGTTTATCCATCTACATGTTCGCAAAAAAATGAATTGAAAACTGAATTGAAATTTCGCCTTTTTATAGTAGGATACTGTAACACAAACGTACCATTCCGACCGTAGCATGGCCTAGAGCTCCAATACTTACTCGCTCGTAGTTTGACTTCCAGATGAATAATGCCAAAACAAAATACAAGGTCATTCACGATTCTCCTATACTTGAGGCTTCTAAGTTTGAGAATTTCTAGTCGCTCTCTATAGCATGGCATAGCTTGGGGGTAATACGAGTTGGGGAAGCATCTATAGAAAACTACTCTAGTGAAAATCTGCTGGACTCTTGTAGAATGGTGCTTGAATAAAGTCATGATCTGTGAAAATAAGTCCACATCACCCGTACCGTTGTCAGTGGCTTTAGTATCGTATAACGGTTCGAATGTGGGAGAAATTAATTATTTACTGCACGCAATTTTCTCCAAAAAACAGTAATCATTTGCAGATAAATATTTGTGCAAAGTGTTCTAACATCAATACAATTAAGTTTCATTAGTGGTTTAAATTCTTGGAGGATGGTAGCAGAAAAAATTCAGAGCGTTCGCTCTTGGCCAGACATAAAAAATATTGAGCAGGTTTTCGGTAGATGGTTTGCTGTGCCATGAACATTCATCATTTGGCCGTTATCCGGTATTCGTTTCCCGTCATTTTTGGCCACTAGGTCCTCGAAAATCCTGTACCCACTCATCCCTGATACATGCCCTTTTTGGGAGCATGCCCTTGACATTCCTCCTATCCTTGCAAAACATTACAATCCTAAGAAATTTTGAGAGTCCGTTCTTTCCCCACTTAGAAGATTCCACTTCATCGGCTTTGCAGGTGCAGAAAGTTGCAACTCAGGTGCTGAGCTTGGACTTTTCGCAGCTTTTTCCATCAGCTTCCTCTCGACAAGTGTTTCGTCGATATTTTTCACAATTACTTCATGCTTCACTGCTCACGGAGTGGGAGTTTCCTCAGGATATGTTCTCCTTGGAATCTTTTGTCCTGCATTCTCCCACTGCTCCCTTTGCCTTTCTCAGTAGATATTTTCTTAGAAATCCAAGCTTTTATGTGCCTTACTCTTCGTCTTCATCTGATTTTTGCCCAATCTCTGGTCAGATCTTCACTGTGAAGAAAACTAATCCATTTTCCCTTGTTCCAGAAGCGAATTGCGCCTATTTCCTATCTTGTTGATTTCCCTAGCTCTCTCCTTATGCTCATTTCACAATGAATTAGTTTTTATTGCGAATTTATTCGCACGAATGGGTGGGAGCGACAGAGGCACAGACGCATCTCATCACATGCCTCGCAACCTATACAATCTATGATGGAACTCATTAATGATGGATCCATGCACATTTCTGAGGTGTTTGTCGCCAGCCGACCGATGTATTCTCCACGGCGTCGGGAAGACCTTGTAATGTGCTTTCTAGCCTCTTGTTATCCTGAATTTTATCCATTACAAATGACTTCTTTCCGCTCATTGTGCGTCTATTCTCGTTTATACTTCGCTTCACAAGTTATATTTAAATCCAAAGAACATCATCATATTCCAGAAAAGACCTATACTTCTCGAAGCGTACGTATTCTCCTTACAAGTCCATGTGTCGCTCATAGCTCCACACGAGGACAAACTCCTGACTCCTAATGGGAAAACTCGACCGATTCGACATCGTACTGAACAATCCAGAAGAGGCCTATTTTGCTGGGCAGGAAATCTCTGGAAAGGTGAGTATTCCCTCCGAGCCACCTTCGCAGAATCCTAAGTTCAATTCCTGTTGGAAGGATGATTGCAAATGCTGTGATCGCGTGCAAAACATCGTTGTAGCTGCCACTCGCGCGTTGACCATAATTCTGTTTTTGTTTCCTGCGTTCCTTTTATCTCCTTTTAATTGTCAGACAGGAATTAATCCTTCTGTACCTTTACATCGGCTCTAATGATGCGCAGTGTTTTTGGATTTCCATGAAAATAAGCTGGAAATCACCAACATTTGCTACCAAATAGCACTCCTGAATTTGAATCCAAATAAATATTTGATTTCGACCATTTCAAAAGTTTGAGGGTTCAAAAGACAGAAAATTACTACCCTCATTATGGTTATTTCAGTGTATTTGACTGTATTTCGTTATATTATTCGGTCCCAATCAAACAGAATTCCAGGTCGTCATCGAAGTGAAAGAGCCGAAGAAGGTCAACGAAATATTGTTGGAGCTGAAGGGCCGAGCAAGGACGTACTGGACAAAACACTCAGGTCTGATTCATACTACATTCCTCTTGTCTTTCGGTCTCATTCTGTTGGCTCACTCCTCTCTCAGTAATTGGATTTTTCGCTTTTTCCGATCAAGCGACTTTTGAATTCTGAACTTTTCGAATCTTTACTTTTTCAAATAACCGAAGTTCGAATTCATCCGAAGTCTCACTTTTTGAATAGTCGAATTTTGAGTCCATTTGTTTTTTTTTCTATTTAAAGAATTGCCAAGTGTATCTGGTTTCTTTCACCCTTGATTAATCGAATAAATTCAAAAATCGAAGTAGAATCATACTCATTTTTACTCAGTGTTCACTCAGAGTACTCGAGAAAAAAAGGAAGCCCGAAAAAAATTGAAAACCATGCACTTTGCAGACACATAATTTCCTCGAATATTGAAAATCATTGGATTTTCGAGAGGAGAACGAATTGAGTCTCGAATAAAGTCGGAAATGCACCGTGAATCGAATACTTGGATTTCGAATAAATTCGATGGTGGACTTCTTTCGACTAGTACGATTTTTACTAAATTCGGAAGTGGTCATTTTTCGAATACCCGATGTTTATTCGAATTACTTTTATTCGAATATATTATTTCATCTAGAGGAAGCCTTAAAGGTTAATTGTCTCAGGTTATTGCTCGACCAGCTCATTTTTTTAAATCCTGGTCATGAATGAGTGCTGAAGTTTATGTTGGCCCGGTGTCTTTCACAGCTGGTGTTGAATCTCCCCCTCAGTAAATGCTGAAACTGGCACACTATCTGTTACAGATAACGATGAGCGTGTTTTTGAGAAATTGTGTGACTGAGCACCTACATGAATAACGGATTGAAGGGATTCAAAGTCGCTGTAAAATATACACGCACCAAATCATCCAAAAAATAACAAGCATGCGAAGGAAGGAGGAGAATATATATGAAAAAAGACTGAAGCAAGAATTAAAAAAATGATCCTGGAAAGATAAATGATACTAATATGTTTTTTCGGACACACTTCTTTGCTCGATTTCCCATTGGGTCCTTTGGAACGTTTCCAAAGTGGGTGGAAGGAATTCACTTCTTAGTAAAGCACGCTGCAGAATGTATCAAAAAATCGCTGACTAAAACATAATCGTAGCCGTGTATACATGTACAACAAAGAATATGCGAAAAAGTTTTGAAAAAGAAGGCACAAAGACAAATAAAAATAGAATTTGAAAGAAAGGCCCTTGTCCGCTTTTCTTGAAACGTGGGCATGATGTAGCTAGTTGATTATTTGTTGTCAGACGCCGAACTGTTGAAACTTCAGGCTGAATAAAGGTACTCGAATACCACCCGAGAAGAACTACATTCAAATTTCATCGAAAATGAAAAAGTTGTTCAAATAGAGAGATGTGCTTTCGACTACTGCTCACAACAAGAACTTCTCATTGTTCTTACAAGTTTCAATAATTTCAGTTGAGCATCTGCTACTCGAAATCTTCTCCATAAGCTCAGTAAAGTCGAGCTTGTTTAGCCTTGAAGCCTCATTAGCCACGGGTTTTTAGGAGAAAAAAGAAACTTTCCCTTCCCCAACGAGTTTAATTATGTAAGAATAGCCCAAGCTGGAGCAAAAACTGAGATGATTTATTTCGAAGAACTGAAGCTCATTATATTGACTGAAGAACTCCCATTATATTCAATTCAAGGCTTCGAAAACAAGCTCTGAAGACTTCCGGACTCCTGAGAAACCCTTCTTCAATGAACGTTGAGTTATATTAGTTCACTCGTAAAGCTTTCGAAGCTGAAGCAAAAAGTGAGTAAATTAATCTCAGGAAACTAGAGCCAGCGTGGCGAGTATCAGGCTTCTCTGAAAAAGAGAAGCGGGTTCTTTTGAAATAGGCAGCTGTCAGCACGCTAGTTCCATGGAGATTTATCAAGCCCAGAAGCGAGGGGAGTACATATTGCCCTTGCAACAGTAGTTGTTAGCCAAGGGTTGCCGGGGTGGGGGGGCTTGGGATAAAAAAATTGCAACTCCACTACTGCGTGGAAACTGGTGGAACAATAAAATCACAAAAAGTAACAATTTTATTATTAAATGATAACTAGTGGTAAATATTCCAGTAATATTTTTAAAAAAAAACTTATATAACGTTTTCATTATTTTGTGAATTAATTTCGAACCATCCTCCGGGATGGGGTGAGAGGTGGGGGAGGGGGGTTGGATGGGAGTGAAGAGAGGATGGTGTGCGCTGCTGCGTTCGCCTCAGTGACCTTGCTATTCGAGGCCTTCTATACACAAATTTCCTAGTTCTGAATAGTGGGAAGTTGAAGAAAGAAGCCGTGGGAGGCCTCCAAGGCCCTAAGAGGCTGAGCTGCATCTCTTATTAAGTAATTTATTGTCGCCTTTATATGTATAGAGGTACAACAGGTGGTCGTTTCATTCATTTTCTGAGAGAATCTGCCATCATCTTCTTCTTACACCTTTTTCTTACCCTCACGACTTCATCCCCTCTCAGCCGTTCACCAGCAAATGTTTGAATTCTGCGAAAAAAGCTCTGCCGGAACAATTGCCTTAACTGTGTCATGGCCTTTTCCATTGGACTATTCCCAATTAAAGCTGCCACTGGAACTCTTTAGAAAATCAGCAAACATCAGAAAGCTTTCACTGCGGTCTGTTTTATTCCAGGAAAGTCACGGAAGCACTGTTCGCACTCCGAGCCCTACTTTCTGGAACAGTTCAACACCGCCTACACGCACAAGTTCTCCGTGACGAAAAATGGTCGAGAAAAGGTTCCATTAGTCGTTGTAGAAATAATTTCCTAGCTAACTGCTTGAATTAGACAAAAAAGCATGCATACCACTTACTTAATGGTGACATTCTTCACTAATCTTTTCGAATGTCTTTATAGCGCAGGGATACTCAATTCGTTCCTAGGTTACCGAAGTTTCTGGATGCATAGGAATTCCTAGCAAAGGTTTGCCCATGCTGTTAGCCATTCGAAACGCTTCTTACTCACCCGTATATTTTGACCTGAGCTGTGCGATTTTGAGCTGTATGCGCGACCATTTCCGGTGAAAGAAGCAAAGCGACGCAATAGCATCAAAAAACTATCCATCCATCAGGAGCGGGTGCTGCCGGCCGGAGTCCACGAAGTGCCGTTCTCGTACACGTTGCCGAAGTCGCTGCCGACCTCGTTCGAGGGCGAGTTTGGACATATCCGATACACATGCAGGGTGAGACCTCCCTTCTTGCTTCACTGTGATTTCTTCGCACTCTTCATCGTTATCCGATGTGCTTCCTCTCGTTTTGTCAAATTTTTATTATTATTTTGCTTCTGCTTCATACAATCCCACCCACATACTTAGTATACATTGGAATATTCGATGATTTTTGAAATATTCGCTTTTTTCAATAATTCGGAAAACATTGAAATATGCGAATTCCGAATAGTTCGAATATTGAGCTTTTGAAATGTTCGAACATTTGAATATTTCGATATGCGGGGATTGTTGGAGATCACAGCTAGCCTTTGAGGCATGACCTTGTTGGTGGATGCATGTGGCTCCCTATAATAGCCATATTAGTATTTACCAGTCTGGCCGTCCGGCTAACGCCGGACTTCCAGACTTCTACTGATGCTCGCTTCGCTCGCATACTTCGCATACAATGCAGAAAAAAAGGTGGACAGATATAGCAGATCCTGTATCCTCTCGAGTAAGTCCATCGACTTTTGGAAAGCTCTCGATCGCGTGAGCGGTAGCCTTCCTCCACGTGGGAGAAGTAATTTCTTTTGATTGGCCCTAGTAGCCGTTGTTGATTGGACGTAGCCGGTTCAGTGAAAATGCTCTCTCGAAATAACCTATCTTTAGTAGGTTGTTGTGGTAACTCAAGTGATAAGGGTCTGCCCATGTATAAAAGCAGAGTGAAGAGTGGGGTCGATACAGATACAAACGGACTGGAATGAGGAGGGGAATACCGATTGAAATAACGTGCACCTAGGTCACATAGGTAGAAGGAATTGCCGGAACGGGTGCCAGAGCACCAATCGTGAAGAAATTTACCTAGGCCGTGACCAACTTCTTTTTCTGGACGCGGGCGCTCTTACAACGCTGGACCGTCATGCGTTTCTCCACCTTTGGGCGCCGGCGCACCATTATCACAGTGGTGGACCCGTCTCCCCCACTTCTGGGCGCCGGCGCACCCTTATCACAGTGGTGGACCCGTCTCCCCCACTTTTGGGCGTCGGCGCACCCTTATCACAGCGTTGGACTCGTCTCCCCACTT
>JBAJFG010000251.1:0-18410 GCA_037903475.1 Ancylostoma caninum | reverse complement strand
CCACGTCTGGGCCGGTAGTAAACTACCCATGTTGCGACAGCCAAGATGCGAACGCGTTGGCACCAGGTTCGCGACATCTGCGAACACCTCGTGAGAATCTCGCGACATCGACGGGCGTCTCGCGAATGCAGGCAAAACACGTGCTCGTGGCGCAGCAGTTAGCGTGATTGCCGGTAAAAGGCACTACAGTGTCAGCCGGGTTCGATCCCAGTTCATTTCAAAGCTTTTGCAAAACCATAGCAGTACGTATATCCACTTTATGACAAATTTGGATGTGGAACTAGCTTTGCTTATGCCTTCTCATTGAATGGAAAACTGTGACAGATGAGCTTCGAGAAGGGCCTTCTCGCCATATATTTCTAGCTAGGTGCATAAGTTTGGTGCGGTTTGTCAGACAGTTACAGTACAATCTTCCCTTCTCTTCCACTGCAAATTTTGAAGCGAAACAGCACGGCCCACAAAATGGAGATTTCCTTAGATGCACTTTTTCTGTTCTTGATTTTCTGGAAAACGGCACAACTGCAAATTTTCACTTCTGGTTCCGGTCATGAGTTCTCTATGTACCTGGTCAGAACTCTAAAATCCAGCAAAATCTCAAACACGAAGATTTTTGCCGGTAATGTTCCGATGTGATAAGTAAGGACTCGGCATTGATTCTCGAAGCCTGACCTATAACTTCAAAGGTTCAAAGGCAGAGGACCAAATTATATTCGTGTTAGAACTATTATTATTTTCCGAACCGCCTCGATGAGCTGATCTCGCTGATGTATATGAAATGTCCCAAATGGACTTGTAACAGTTTGCTAGGGTAAATTGACGGGCAAAGACGTGCATCACCGCTGTTCTCATCCATCGGACAGGCCAAAACGTGTTCACCTCACTCCACATGTTGCTTCTTGAAGCGAACCCCACCCCTGCTTCAAGGAGCGGGTACTTCGATCCTATTAAAAACTGAGTTTTCGGGGCTCTTGCGACCTCTGATGCACATTACTAAAATCAGCGTGCTGAGAACATCAAGAATCTGCTGATATCTCTAACATGCCCAACGGTGTGGACCCCTGTCTTTAAGACGCAATATGGGCATTTTTTTTTCAACCACACTGCATATGCTAGCAATAAATGTTTGATATTCAAGAGCGTCTCATTTACCCTTCACTGCAAATGAAATATAAATAGCTCTTCCCAACAAAACTTCCAAAAGCTCCTTTCGCAGTTGTCATTTTCCTTTGTTACTTTCGTTTTGAAAGGTAGCATTTTGCCCTTGGCAAAGTGTCGTGAAAATGAATAAATGAATACTTTTTGTTTGTCTCTTGATCCTTTCGTTCAATTACGTGAACGCATTTTATAGATGTGAGAACGAAACTAATTTCCTCTTCAAGGAGCCGTTTACATTGACAATTTCGCCGAAGGTATGGGACCTTCTAGACACCAGAGCCGCGCTGATCACAAAATTTGTGGAGTCATTTCGACTTCCGGAGAAATCCGAAAATGTGAGTATTTACTCTTCTACTCCCATGAGCTCGCATTCACATTTGTAAAAAGTTCCAGAATATAATGCTGGACTACAAAGTATGGAACATCTTCGTGGAGGATTTTTCAATCCCAAAAAGTGGAGCTTCTTTCGAAGACATAGACAATGGCGTCCACTTGCGAGTATGAGTGTCTACCTAACAATTCGAATGGAATACCAGCACACAGATTTTCCACCTTCAACAACGTATGCTCAGGAATTAAACTTATTACACGTTAAGGTGAAGAACATCAGGTTTCGTGCAGTCGCAAAAGCAAGGGTAGCCATTGGTGTGATGCTTCTGAAAGCCGGCCTGAAAGGTGATGTGCGGTGGGTTAAAAATAATCTTTTGAAGGTTTGACAGCAATTGAGCGGAGGAATGTTCGTAGCAGACGCACATGGTGCAAAAAATGTTCTTGGACAAGCTTAACTGCTCGCAAAAATCGTGAGGAGGGGGAACCTGAAAAAGTAATGATTATTTCCTGTTTACAATCTATGTAGTTGTGACTACGAATCTTTCTTTTTTTTGATTCTGAGTTTTCTTCCTCTTGTGGTTGCACATACTTCGGAAAATCTAGGTGAGGCGTGGACTTTGACGAGTAGGTAGTGCAGTTCGTTTTCCTCCGACCACTTCCCTAATTATTTGCGAGCTGACTCTAAAATTCCGTGGAAGGTAGAGAAATATTTGCTATTATTAGGTTGTTGCAAAAGCTTTGTCGGTTTTTTTCCAAAATTCTGTAATTCTCCACAAATGAGAAGTAACAACTAGATATGGAAAATCCACTTGTAGAGCAAATCCTGCTCTTCCTTGCTATAGGTTTACTGGGTGTCCATGGCTGTTAGAAGACAGGAAATATCCAAAAATCCACAGCCATAGCACTTTCAATTTCCCGTTTTTTTGCGTGATTTTTCAATGAGAGCACATGCCACTTTGGCTAAAAACAACTATTTTTCATTTGTCTTGAATTCCATTTCTTAAATTTGGTTTCCTGTGCTCCAAACGTGCTTGTGGTTCAGGCATATTAACCGAAGGCGTGAAAGTTATTTGCTCTCATGTTTCCATTCTCCATGAACTTTAAAATAACTTTTCCGATGGGTGTGTGGGATCCTCCGAATCTTCCCCTGTCCTTTCTTTCTGCGAAACTCCGCGCCTAGGCACGGATATTCTATTGGTAAACGAAAAAATCGGTATTCCGTTCAAACTCTCAGGCGATAAGTCCCGGGATTTTCACTTTTTTACACTCTCATTTATGGAGTCGTCAGGTTTAAAGGCTAGCAAATAATGTAACGTGATAGTACTCGTGAATAGAATTTGTTGCAGAGTAAATTGCGATGATGCCGAGCTTGACCTCAAACTTAAATGGAATGATTTCAAAATTACTCCAATCGTAAACACTAGAGCAGACCTTCAAGTTAAGTTCACCAAGTCTCTGCGAGCCGCAAATCTGTTCAAAAAGAGAATTCGAAAATATGCAGAGGAGTTCGTCAGTGATAAACTGCCAGACATGGTAGGAGTTTAACACATAGTGAACGTCCAATAGTCAAATCGCAACAATTTTTTTTGAAGATTGTTGAGCTATTCGAACAAAAAGTAAATCCAATGCTGCGGAAACTGAAGAGGCTTCTTGCTGGCATGGGATTATCCCAGTTCGGCATTGAATGGATGGTGCAAAACAAAACTCTTCGTGTAGCCGTGAAACCGAAAAGGTAGGAAGAATAATTTAGAGCATTAGTAGGGGCGTCACCTGTTGAAATATTGGCTTTGTTTGGACAGTAATATATCGTGAACCTCTTCAAACTCTATGTTGCAGTGCAATGGGAAAAATCGAGCCAATAAAACCTACCGACAAGATGGTATGCATTAGGAGCGATTTGCTAGCGGCGCTTCAAGAATTGAAGCGATCCAAACGAGAATTTGAGAGCTCGGATCCAACTAAGGTAATAAAAAATCTCTTCGTCACGGAATCAAAGTGACTACCTTTTATCCAGTTGAAGCTCGGCATCGATTTGACCTGCTCAGCCCCAGAAGGTGAATGCGGCATATCATCTTGTTCGTACTGCGCCGACTTGGACATTACACCTTCTACAACGGAAAATGGCGTCAGTGCCAAACTTCGCAGCTGTGTGCCACCGATTCTATAAGGAACAAATCGAAAATTTCTACTGTTTTGCAATAGTACTCCCTTCTTCTGCGGCACATTTTCCTGCCTGGCTGCCCAAAGCCCTTGTTCAATTTGAATGTTAGCAATAAAAGATTACCACGACATCGCAATTTTTGATATAAAGAAGCTATTGACGTTTGAATCTAGTAGTTCTCGGCAATCCTGGTTGAATCAGATAGGGTTTAATACTATTCAGTGAAGGAATGTAATAACAATGCACCTGCAGATCACCAACGCCCATTGTTCCTCAAAAATATGTATTTACTCAACCTCTATGAGGCATGAATGAATCTTCTGCTAATGGGCTCAGTCGTGGATGCTGGTGAGATGAGACACCTCTCAGGTTATCAAATCCAATACATGGAAGCGAACATGTGGTACAAAATCCAGGGGATCGAGGAAGTTCAAATTTATGTGTTAGGTTATCCAAATTTCCTCTGAATAGCTCAATCCAGAGGTGAGTTGCAGCAAAAATTCCTTAATCTACAAGGCTGCTGCCTATAACTTTTTGGCTGCAACTGTATATGTTCCAAGAAAGATTATAGCAACCATGAAAAGTCTCTAGACTATTAGGCATCTTCAAAGCACAGAGAAAATGACAGAGTGAAGAATTTGTAAGAGGTATCAATGATATCGATGTTCAAGCACCACACAAAAATGAAGGGCAAGATGCTCCTTCTTCCATGTTCGTTCTTCTTGAACTCTGGACATCGTAAGTACTATTCATAGAGTTTTCTCTTTGCCACACCAGGTTGTTAGGATGGGATGTTTATTGTGACCTTACGTTCCGACGAGCACCATCTTCTTTAGAGGTCTGAAAGTGGTTCCAGCGTTACTCACCTGTGCATTATGCGGTCAAACGTTTCATCGCATTTCGCAAGTTCTCGACGTTGTCACAGGCGAGATACGATGAGAACACCCAAACTCGAGTTCCAACCCAACAACAATGTTTTCCACCGTTTCGTAGGAGTTTCCCGCACTGCTCGAGATCGCTTGCAGCCAGTGAGCATTACTCAGTGTCCGGAACTTATTTGATCTACATTAGATAGCTCACATAACGATAAAAAAGGAAGAAGGAACTTGTTAATGATAGACAGTCATTCTTGTAGCTCATTCCTGGATTTCTAGTCAGAATTCAGGTTGCTTCGAGCCCCTCCCCCGCAGAAATTTCGTTTTCTAACGCCAGTATCTTGCACTTGACCTTAAAATCGCTACCTTTATGAACTTCAATCCTGCGCCACCCTAGAGGAGATGCTTGTGTTTCTCGTTTCTTTGTGGTCATGTGTTTCTTAATCCGCAAACTTAGTGTCCTACCCGATTCCCCGGTCATGACAGGGTCATGACACGTCACGCATTCTAGTTGGTACACGACTCCATTTTTGCGCAATCGCCTACGTTTCTGTGCGGGCGCAGAGCACATGGCTCTGATATGCAATGTTTATACAGCCTACTACGAACCAACTGCTTTCTGATGTTTTTCATTAGGAATGTTCACCAGGAATACATCATCCTGCAGTTGAGCTCGAATGATGCATTGGTGGAAAGCTGCGCTCACTTTGTCTGTAAAAAATGGCATACAAATTCTGCAATAAACATTGCACCTTAACAGCCTGATGTAGCACTTTTTATGATATTTGTTGAAACAATCAATACAAAAAATGCTTATGGCACTTGTTGCACCGCGTATCGACTTTTTCGGTGTTTACATCTGTAGAGCGAGATCCTTCTTTCTTCAAAAACACGTGAAAAACTCTGAAATGACTAAAGTAGTAGCGTCGAACAATCTGTTTATCACTGGTTGCATACAGTTGATCTACAGAAAGACTTCGATGTTAAACGGATGCCATATTTGAGATCAGAGTGTGAAATAATTCCATTTTCGAGCAAATTCTGATGCAAAACGTTTCTCACAGCTCCTACAGTATGATTACAGTGACCCTACAGCGATGCGATATGGTAGACAATGGATATCATATTCTTAATCTGTATGTAAAATAACCCTCCTGCGCAAATTTTGGTTGGATTCTGACAGAAGAAGGTCTTTTTACAGTTTCTACAGTACACATACAGTAACACTACAGAAGTGCTCTTCCAAGTAAAAAAGATGGCATATTTGTGATCAGCATGTCCAGCATGTCAAATATGCCCTAATTCCCACAACTCCGGTGAGAAACGAGCGCAAACTCGCTTTGGTCCAAGGTGGCCCTGAGCGGAAAATCTGCGTTGTCGCGAATGTGTTAAAGGCAGCAAGAGCCGAAATCTTCGACTCCGAGCTATGTGGGTGGTGAAGTACAGACTCAGCACATCATAAATGTGAAACGACCACAGAAAGTGATGGTTTACCTGCAGAGAAACTGTAACTGTCGTCGCGATCACGTATAGCCGTCTTCGTGCGCGGACGAGTGCTCGGGTGTGCGCGTAACGCCACAAAACCCTGTGAATTGAACGCATTTCGTACTACCTTTGCAATAGACCACGCTCCGCAATGGATTAGCGCCGAGGAAAACTCGTACCGGCGCGAACTCGGCCAGGCGTGTTCGCGACGACGTTTCCATTTTTTCTGCAGGTAAGCCATCATTGTTTGTGTTCGTTTCACATTTATGATGTTCTAAGTCTGTACTTCACCACCCGCACCTCAGTTCGAAGTCGAGGAGTTCGGCTCTTGCTGCCTTTGAGAGGATAAGTCTACCTTGATTTTTTCAGTATAACACCCTCAATTACGAGAGATGGCTCACTTAAAATCGCGTTCCCAATACCTAACCGTGTAATAAGAGAAACTAGTTTTACTATCAGGGCAGAAACTGCATTTATCGAAATAAGCAGAAGAATCCTCAACAAGTGTTCCGGTGCTTCGTTCAAATCAGCTGTTAAGCCCAAGATATGTGTAACATTAGATGAATATGAAAACTATACTTTTTTCAACTTAATGATAACTGCTCAACCAGAATTTGTATTTCAACTGAACTGTGTATCCATAGCGTTGTGAATAAGACGCAATAAATCAAATCAAAATGGCGGAGAGCTTATTAATTGAAAATCTAATCGCTTCTCATTTCCTCATTTTGTTCGTCTGAATTACTCGTGCGTGTTTTTGATCAGGGCAGTTTATATTGTCGTTCTTCGATGAATTATTTGCTCATAGACGGATATTACTGTTGGATAGTTTATTAGAGGCCTCTTGACATTATACGGCCGCTGTTTGACTCCAACCGTTCGGCCATCGCGGTTCGAAGACTTCTTCTTCTTCCTAGCAGTTTTCCCAAGGGTTCGATTCGCATTCCTCTTGTGGTTGCGCCATTTTCTTCGATCAAAAGCATCGCCGGTTGTGAGTTTCAGTAACCGCATGTCCTCCTCAATTCTATCTAGCCATTGAGTTTTCGGGCTTCCTCTCGGTCTCTACTTCCGTCCACAGTGATGCTCATGGCTGATTTTGCGACTGAACAGTCGTCACTTCTCAATACGTGACCGTACCAAGGTAATCCAGCCTCATGCATCTTCGCCGCGATCGGCTCCATTGCGAACATCGAGCACATATCCTCGTTTCGAACTCTGTCGAGTTGTGTGAGTCCCTGCGTCCATCAGAGCATACTCATTTCCATTGTATGGAGGGTATGCTCGTGTTTCAGAGAGGTAGGTCAGCATTCCGTTCCATACAATGCTACAGGTCGTATAACTGTGCAATATCTCTTCGATTTCAACTTCATCGGAATCTTCATATCGCACATGACTCCTCTTACCTCCCCCCCCCACTTCATCCATGCAGCGTTTGCTCGGCACTCAGCTTCAACTGAAGTGCTACCGTCAGCGGAGATACGGGATCTAAAGTAATTGAAAGCACACACTTTCGGAAGTTTGGTATTATTGACGCAGATAGTACCGGGCGTTTGCTTTCCACATTCGACGTACTCTGTCTTCTTGATGAAGCCTCATCCCGTACTGCTCCAGTCGGTCTTTCCAAGCCTGCACTTTTTGCTGGAGTTCCTCCATAGTGCTCGCAGCAATCACCACGTCGTCTGCGTAGAGAAGCGTCAATGGTGCCTTTAAATGGAAGTCGCTCGATATCGTGTCCATGCAGAGGATAGAGAGAAGAGGTGAGAGCGCAGAGCCTTGGTGGACTCCCACACGAACTTCAAATGGTGGTGATGTAGCTGCAACACATCGTAACATTCCTGTAGAGAAGTTCACCTCACGTATTCTTCCGGGAGCACGTGGTGAGAGCCAGATCAGCTCACGTGGTATTCTGTCGAAAGCTTTCTCGAGATCGAGAAGGGCTACGTGCACGGTCTTCTTCTTCTCTCAATGTTTCTCAGTCAGCAGCCGGACTGCGTGAATTGCGTCGGTTGTGCTGCAGTCTCCGACCCACCCACACTGGTTCGGTGTTACTTCAACGATGTCACGGAGTCGTCTGTACGGAATCCGCTCGAAGATCTTTCGTATGACACAACAGCCTAATTGGTCGGTACGTTGCGATGTCTCCTTTTCCCTTCCAAATAGGTACTGTGATGCTTGTTGTCCACAAATTGGGCAGTTTTCCTTCAGCTATTATTTTATTCGTTTCGACGAGGCTCGTGGTCGCTTCGGGCGCTGATGTTGCAGGCGCATGTCCATAACAAGGAAATGGTGCTGCGGTGCAACACAATCCGAGGGTATCACTTTGGCATCGATGACGTTCTTCAGCTATTACCGACACACGAGGATGTAGTCAATTTGTGTCGCACGGCCTCCACTACGATATGTGATGAAATGTTCATTCTTCTTCTTCACTATAGCCAAATCCGTCGCCTCAGCGTGGTCAAGGAGCGTCGTTCTTTCCTCGTTTCGTATGTACCCTGTCCGCCATGCCATCTCTCGTAACGGTCCCTAGCGGGCCCAACTTGCCCATTAAAGTCTCCATCGATGATTATGCTTTTGCCTCTATCAAACCCCTGAAGGAAAACTTCGAAGTCTCGGTAGAAACATTCCTTCATGTCATCAGTGCACCCGCATTGTGGTGCATTCGCGGAGACAATCCTAAGGACGTTGCTCCCTAAAATAAGAATTTCAAAGATGCAAACTGACGCTTCTCAGAGAGTTGATCGCTCAATTTCCCTTGAGATTTTGCGTGATTCGATGTGGGCGTATCAACAAGGAAGGAAGTTTTTCGTTTATTCACAACTTCCTGCTTTAATGGCGTCGCTTTGTTGAGTCAATCATGAGTGAACAGATTTGCTAACTACTACTCATGTTTGTTCGACAGCAAACGGGTGAATGGAAATATTTGTATTACAAGTGTAGTTGAATAGTACACGCGAGTGGGCGTGTTACCCCTGTGGATATAAATTTGTGGCTATCTCAACAGATCACTCAACAGGTTATCACTTCAGTTGCGATGATTCGATTTCTGTTACTAGCTCTCGTCACTTCTCATACCGTGCTGTGAGTGAATTTTATTAGGTTCTCATATCATATAATCATTTTTGCGCAGAAGGCATTGTTTGCCCCAGAAATGAAATTGAAAAATTTCTTTGATTTTACTTGGTCGGACGCAAGTCGTGCCTTACCCAACTGGTTCGCTTGTAAAGTGAGTGCCATCCTCCGCTAGCATTGAGAATCTGTTTTGTGCCACGCGAAGAATGCCTACTTTCAACCTGATATCATCTGAAATGAAACCACAAAAAAAGTTGTTGATGAAGGACAAAATCACGTGAATCGTACACCATCATATCATTTTTTACAGTCCTTGTCAAAGATAGACGGATTGTCACTGAAGAAACGAGGTAGGACCTGAACGATGGATGCGGAGAGAGAGTGCAAGTGAGAGGTTCCAGTAGGT
This sequence comes from Ancylostoma caninum, assembly GCA_037903475.1. Lineage (NCBI taxonomy): Eukaryota > Metazoa > Nematoda > Chromadorea > Rhabditida > Ancylostomatidae > Ancylostoma > Ancylostoma caninum. Next base: position 8,926 of record JBAJFG010000251.1, on the reverse strand, counting down.
CCCATCGTTGTGGCCCCTTCTGTGACCACAACAATATGAAGCCGCACGAGCAATCCATCCGAGTCTATCTTTTCGACAAGGACTATAGTTAGTGATGAGTCATCATTTTTGTGTAACTTCACCCAAATGCATTAAAGCCCTCATAGACCATCCTTAAGGGAATAAGCGCCTATCTAACTGGTCTAATTTGGCTTCAGATGTTATATAGCGAGAGGTGCATTAGTCTGAGGTTCTGCGTATGATGAGAGAAAAGGAATGTGATAATTCAGTTTATCTGACACATGTACATTGTGTTCCACCTTAACATATCTCGCTAGATTGCATGCATTTTATAGATGTGGGAATCAAAATGATACCCTCTTCGAAGAGCCTTTGATATTGACAATTTCGCCGAAGATATGGAATATTCTTGACACCAGAGCCGCATTGATCACGAAATATGTGAAATCTTATCGAATTCCGGATAATATTAAAAAGGTAAGTATGTGCTTTTCTTCTTCTTCGTTCATAGATTTGTGAGAGGATTTGTTAAAAGTTCTAGGATACAATGCTAGACTACAAAGTAACAGACATCTTTGTGGAAGATTTCTCAATGCTGAAAAGCGGAGTTACTTTCAAGGAAATGAAGAATGGCATCCATCTGAGGGTATGAGTGTCTGACTAGCAATTTGATTAAAATACCAACGCTTAGATACTCAACGTTTTTAGCGATGCACGTAACGTTCAAGAATTAAAGCTCCATGTTAAGGTGAAAGACATAAAGTTCCGTGCAGGAGCAAAGGCAAAGGTGGCCGTTGGTGTAAAGCAGCTTAAAGCGAGTCTGAAAGGCGAAGTGCGGTAGGTTGAAGTCAGTCACATTTCAGGGGTGGTATACCAGTACAAAAGACACAATGCTCACAGTAGATATACATATGCTCTCAAAAACTTACTCGCTTAGTATTGACCTCTACATATGGCTTATTCAAAAGATGAAATTAACTAAAGTAGCGTTTATGTGCTCACAACATCGAAGTTGCCTTCCTTTCTCGACATAATTCATATTTGGGAAATGGCTGCGTGTTTTTTCCTTCTTTTTGAACTCAATTATTACTTTTTATATTTTTCCAGACTTTTTTCAAAAAATGCCCTGACAATTGTGAATCTTGAACGCGTCTTGTGCTAGCTGCTCCGATCCTTCTTTAAAAACTGATGTCCTTTCTGAAGGAAATGAGATGATGGCAACAAGTGATGGAGATGTATTTGGGCTTTGAACTCAAAGAATAAAGTTGTTCAGGCTGCGTTCCTGCTGCCCAATTCCCAGAGAATGACGGGATCTATATGAAAAATGAAAAAGGAGATAGTAATCTCTTTTGTAAAAAGGAGATGGACCAAATAATCCACTAGTTCAAGCTCGCTTTTCTTGGATTCATCTCTTTCACAAGATGAGTCATTGGGGAGATGAGAACTGAACCTTCGCTAGAATTTGGCCTCGAATGCTTCAATGGATATTTTCTGTATCGTGTGATCAAAAACTTCAATTAGACTGGATAACAGTTTCTGTATGAACAGGAATAGATGCGGGTACACCGTGCCCTCACGCATGCATATACGCTGGAGATTAGAATGGCCGGTTTTGAATGACAATGACTTCGCTCTCTCCTTGTCGTAGCAATTTAAAGCTCTAGGCATAATCGCTATTTTCTAGCAGGTTAACGACTCGACGACTCTCTTGAGATTTCCGCAAGAATTTGGCTAAAACGACAGGCAACTTCATTTTAAATGCCTACACGCCGGAGGCGGACGCAGAAAGCGGACGGGAGAGGGAGAGATACTGTACAGCGCTACCTCTGACAAAGTTATGGCGGAAAATTAGAGACGAAATCGGATTAGGCCTTACACTGTACCATTCCGTAACCGTGCTCTTAAAGTGGATCCAAGCTGGAGGAAACTGTTCTGTTGGGCCGTAAATTGCAACTTACAAGTTGCTCGCATCCTTTGAGCAAATATATGATTATCTCCTTTCTAAACTATCACCTGTGTTGCCGCCAGGTTCCGAGTTGAGCAGATAAAGTAACGTGCAAGGCACTATTTGTAAAAAGAATCTGTTGCAGTGTAGAGTGCAATTATGCCGAGCTTGATATGGAACTAAAATGGGATGACTTTGAATTCACTCCAAATGTCAGCATGAAGGCAGATCTGAAAATGAAATTCACCGATTCTCTAAAACCCGCGAATCTGTTCAAGGAGAAAGTTCAAGAATTCTCAGACCATTTCGTCGAAAAGACGTTGCCGGACATGGTACGAATTCAAACTTATATTTGGTTTTGAAACAAAATTGCAACAGTTTCCTTTTTTCCTTTTTACAGATTGGCGACATTTTCAAGACAGAGGTGAATCCGATGCTACGCAAATTTAAAAGTCTGCTTACTGGTATGGGATTGTCTCTGTTCGGCGTTGAATTCATGGTGCAGAATGGTAACCTCCGTATAGCCGTGAGGCCGAAGAGGTAGGAGAAAAACATCGACCTCTAGAATAGCAGGAACGTTGGCACCTGGAACCTCCGCTTCAATTGAATATTTTTATACTTCAGCTCCCTTAATCTTCACATTTCCAGTGCACTGGGAAAAATCGATCAAATAAAACCCATCAACAAAATGGTGTGCATCAGCAGCGATCTACTAGCGGCTGTTCGGCAATTGAAGCGATCCAAACGAGAAGCTGTGAGCTCGAACAAATCTGAGGTAATAAGAAGTACCTTTTTCTCACAAACTCGGGGTGATTTTTAAGAATTTAATTGAAGCTCGGTATCGACTTGATCTGCTCAACTCCAGAAGGTGACTGCATCGAATCCGCCTGCTCGTATTGCGCTGATTTGGATATTAAACCATCTTCAACGAAAAATGGCTTTAGTGCTGATCTAGGCACTTGTGTGCCAAAGAATCTTTAGTGGACGGCAGCAAAGTTGCTCCGGTAACTCGCGACGCATCTCGTTGTAGTGTGTTTGCCGTGGCGCGACTCTCTCCACGCCGGATCAACTTGAGTGACGCCCTTATTTTGAATTAACAATAAAAGATTATCTACCACCTTGCTTTTATTGTCTCAGTTGATGTAACCTTACAATGTACCCATGAAGTGACCAACGCTCACCTCTACCAGAAGGAATAAGCGAAAGCACAGGAATTCAGGGAGGAGTTGCTATTGGACGTCAGGTAAATTGAGCACAAAACGTTGAGTACTTCTGCAAAAATATCCAACTTTGGCAACATTGACATCATTCTGAATGGTAGCGCGGTAATCGGTGGGCATGCTCAGACACTCGCGCAACGCTACTATCGGCTTTTGTAAAAGAGCGGCGAAATTGTTGTCACTTGAGAAACACCGACTCTGTGTGCGTGGAGTATTAGCTTTATGAAATTTGGATCCGCGCAAGTCGAAGTGTCCAACAGGTGGCCTAAGTATTACAAGTAACAAGTTCTGTTCTCATATCTACCACATCGACGATTTTACAATCAGTTGTGTTTGCTAAAATATTTATGGCGCATACTCTCTGTTTCTGCACATTCAAGTAATCACAAAAAAAACCCCGAGGGCTTGCATTATCCTTGAGATTCAATGAAATGAGATTTTCGCACAAATTTGACGGTTCGGTTGTAGCCCTGGCTCCAGCTGGTGCGAGGAGCATGGCAAAAGCATCTAGAAGCAAATGTTGAGGAGAAATGTGCCTATTTTAAGCTACCATTTTTCCTTTCCCCATAGGGTGATATAAGAATTTCATTGCAAATTTTGTGGAAAGTGGCGAAAGTTACGTGTTATTAGCGCCAAACAATTCACAGACTCAGTGCAACTCTTGCCATAGGTCGATTGAAAGAGACTGTATGCTGAATCTTTTGAGTCGGGTAATTCTTTTCGATCGAGTGTTCGGTTGCTTCACAGCTAGCAACAAATACGAACAACGTTCATGAATTCTCTTACTGATAAGTTTCAATATGAAGAAATTACTTGCTTGAATTTTCTACCCCGATCCAGAGTGCCAAAAGAAAGACGATTTCGGAGCATCAAACACATGGAGGGGACAGAAAGAATGTCTATTTACCTACCAAAATATCCCATTCAGAAGCGAGAACCGCGCTATCACATCTGAATCTGTTTTTTGACGACAAGCCGGTTTGCGCACTTCTCTACAACTGCGCGACGTACAGCGTTTTATAATTAAGGGATTAAAATAGCGAATATCATCTCTCTGGCAAGGTATGCGCCTCAAACGCTGTTACAGCAAATTCAGTACGGCATAATGCAATATTTTCGGTATCATCGACCACTCATTTACAGAGGGGGTGGGAGAGACAGGAGTTCCCCTACGGTGAGCAGTAAAAGTTTCGTTTCCTAGCGGATGGTGTGGGTTATCAGCAGAGGAAACAAAGCGGATTATGTTTCTGTGACTGCCCTGTCTTTCAGCTTCCCAATCACAGGACCGTCCCGTCCCATTTCACCTCATCATTACCTACGCCTCCCAGAGGATGTCGTTGCATTCAAAAGAGGGACAATTTAAAGCCAAACGAAACATTGAGAAGAAATTATGCTGATTTCTCTCTATGAATATTTGAAATAAAGCCAAAATTTGTTGCTCTCTACAAGTTATGCAAAATCTGACAGGTTTATAATTCTTTATATGACTTATGTGGACCACAGATGTTAGCCTCCGAAAGCATTAGAAATCGAAACCAGACAAAAATATGCAAAAATATAAATCTAGCCCAGATTCGTCATGTCATCCTACAAATTCGGGATTCACTTTTTGGCTGGTTTATATATTCAATTTCGAAGTAGTGGAAGGCATGCAAACAGTACAGTCTCAGAGAAAAGATCGGAAGGTACATCTACTTCCCCGAATGTTCTTTGAATTTTTTGTCAGTTCCAAGTTACTGATGAAGTTAACTAAACCACCCGGTTTTTTCAGTCCTCAGTAAATTGGTAGCTATCATGATCTTCATGAAATCTACCCACACGTGGATACATATGCCAAATATGTTAATTCATGGAAAACTAATGTAAAGAAAACACCCAAGACTTCAAGGTCTGACCTGTTGACATACATAGAATTGTTGAATACACAAATCACAGAATATAGCCTATAGTATTTTGAGACCTACCCGCAACATCCTCTTTTGCTTTAATGAGGTTCTGAATTGAACACTGAATAACATTCAAAACTGTCTTCTTAATTGATCTAAGACGCAGTAGAACCTGCGTATTCAATGCGATGTGATGCCTGTCGAATAGCTGGACTTTGTTGGCTTCTTGTTGGCTTCTCACAAAGGTGAAAAAGGGGTAGAAAAACAGAACAAGACATAGACGAAGAGTTATGTATAACATTAACGCTGGGAAGTGATTTCGCAACGAGGCGACGCGGTGCAGTCACTACTTGCAAGCAAAATGTGCTGTACAACACGGGTCCCACAGCGACTTCCACTACATCTATGCACTTATGACGAAATATCGGCCGAATGTCTCGCCAGCTTCGCATCCTCGCGAGCAGTGCTTATAATTGAGTTTCATGGTGAAAGTCTGCGACCACGAGCTGCCCTCCTCCCACGTTCTGCCCTGCCCCTAGGAAATTTTATTGCACTACCAGTATTTATACAGGAGGATTTTGTAATCCAGTTTTAACTGACTCTGTGGAAGGCAACAGAAGAGAGCCCCAGAGAGTCTCATTACATTCAGCGGCAGGCCACTGTCACAGTGGTGGAACAATCACCGCGCAGAGGCCACATCTGTTATTAGGGTGTGCCAAAACAATGTGAGAGTTCCACTGATCCCCTCGCTTGCTGGAGTTTCAAGGGCCTAAAGAACGAGGCTGCAGATAAATCAAATTGGGCAGCAATCGAAAAAAAGGTGGCATTGGAAGGAAAACAGAATAAGAGGAAGTGTGTTTCCATGAGAATGCAAATAGACCTAGTTTTCTCTTTGCATTTATACCCTTCGTGTTATATCCATTAACATTCTTGACAACGAACTTTCAAAAGGAAATCTCATGATGTTCATGTTTTATGCGGATCCGGAAGAAAATGGAGTCTAGACCTCAAAGTGTTAATCGAGCTTTTGCAGTCGCTGATGATTGCGAATTTAAATCTTTAAATCATCTCAAAGCTGGTCGTTACATAGAACATCTATGCTAGTGTAGAACTAGAGATGCTCTAAGCTTATTTCATTTTTATGAACGTGTTATTGGAGAACTATGCTCAGCTGTTTGAAGTAGCTTAAATACAAATAAATTACTCACTTATAAATCCTTTAGCAAACTTCAATTTTCCGCTCAAAGAAGTTATTTAGAAGACGGCTGAACGAAGTCATGGAAGTGTGAGAAAACCGTCAATAAACAAGATTTCCATTGCCTCCCAAGAATATAAACTTTCTCGGTATGAAATTTCAAAAAATATAGAATTCGAAAGCTAACGGTAGAGAACATATGCAGAGAATCGCTTCTAAACTCCTGACGGACGAGCACGGTATAGCTCTCTCTCCACAATGATTGGGCCCACACACACACACACACACACACACACACACACACACACACACACACACACACACACACACACACACACACACACACACACACACACACACACACACACACACACACACACACACACACACACACACACACACACACACACACACACACACACACACACACACACACACACACACACACACACACACACACACACACACACACACACACACACACACACACACACACACACACACACACACACACACACACACACACACACACACACACACACACACACACACACACACACACACACACACACACACACACACACACACACACACACACACACACACACACACACACACACACACACACACACACACACACACACACACACACACACACACACACACACACACACACACACACACACACACACACACACACACACACACACACACACACACACACACACACACACACACACACACACACACACACACACACACACACACACACACACACACACACACACACACACACACCCACACACACACACACACACACACACACACACACACACACACACACACACACACACACACACACACACACACACACACACACACACACACACACACACACACACACACACACACACACACACACACACACACACACACACACACACACACACACACACACACACACACACACACACACACACACACACACACACACACACACACACACACACACACACACACACACACACACACACACACACACACACACACACACACACACACACACACACACACACACACACACACACACACACACACACACACACACACACACACACACACACACACACACACACACACACACACACACACACACACACACACACACACACACACACACACACACACACACACACACACACACACACACACACACACACACACACACACACACACACACACACACACACACACACACACACACACACACACACACACACACACACACACACACACACACACACACACACACACACACACACACACACACACACACACACACACACACACACACACACACACACACACACACACACACACACACACACACACACACACACACACACACACACACACACACACACACACACACACACACACACACACACACACACACACACACACACACACACACACACACACACACACACACACACACACACACACACACACACACACACACACACACACACACACACACACACACACACACACACACACACACACACACACACACACACACACACACACACACACACACACACACACACACACACACACACACACACACACACACACACACACACACACACACACACACACACACACACACACACACACACACACACACACACACACACACACACACACACACACACACACACACACACACACACACACACACACACACACACACACACACACACACACACACACACACACACACACACACACACACACACACACACACACACACACACACACACACACACACACACACACACACACACACACACACACACACACACACACACACACACACACACACACACACACACACACACACACACACACACACACACACACACACACACACACACACACACACACACACACACACACACACACACACACACACACACACACACACACACACACACACACACACACACACACACACACACACACACACACACACACACACACACACACACACACACACACACACACACACACACACACACACACACACACACACACACACACACACACACACACACACACACACACACACACACACACACACACACACACACACACACACACACACACACACACACACACACACACACACACACACACACACACACACACACACACACACACACACACACACACACACACACACACACACACACACACACACACACACACACACACACACACACACACACACACACACACACACACACACACACACACACACACACACACACACACACACACACACACACACACACACACACACACACACACACACACACACACACACACACACACACACACACACACACACACACACACACACACACACACACACACACACACACACACACACACACACACACACACACACACACACACACACACACACACACACACACACACACACACACACACACACACACACACCACACACACACACACACACACACACACACACACACACACACACACACACACACACACACACACACACACACACACACACACACACACACACACACCATCCTTCCGCTATCACTTTGTCAAAACTACGACTGGAAAAAACATTTCCACG